>CM028380.1:4292925-4352505 GCA_013146195.2 Codonopsis lanceolata
TTTCACAAATTGTTCATGAGTTGAAGCCTACACCGTCTAAAGAAATTGTGAGACTCAAGGTTGAATGCCAACAAGATAAAGAGATTGTTTTAGAACCTACACTTTCTCAAAGGTATGATCTTACTCTTTCTTGGAAAAATAAGATATGTGGTGAATTGTTGCATGATAGTCACCATGATATTGATCATAAGCTCAATAGTGTAGTTGTTGGGTTTGGAAAGTTAAATAGTCTTGTAGACACTTCAGTCATGGGTGAGATTGTTAGACCAATTAATTTATTACATGATGTACACCATAACTTTGGTGATAAATTCAGAATTGTGAAAGGTGTTACTTTGAAAATTTTGATTAATGTTGTGAATGCCTTATTCATGAGAAAGATTGTTAAGCCACTTGACCTAGCTAGAAAGTTTCAATTGCAAAATTTGGTAAGTCACCGTGGTCTAAGTGATTGGATGAAATGTGGTGAATACATTGGTAATGGTTTAAATTTGACTTTGCATATACCTAATCATTCGTATGTGGATCCATTCATGGATAGTACATTGGTTGATAAATTGATAGGATTGCATTGTGCATTACAAGTTGGAAAGAAAATTCAGAATTTTGCATTGGGGAATTCTAAGTTTCATCAGGATGTGAGTTCTAAACATGTGATTATGCATGATATTTTTATGATGAATTCTTTTGTTGCATGTCATAAGATTGTTGAAGTTCCCCATGAAGCATTGATGTTTCATAAGATTTATGGATTACATATAGTTTCATTTAGGGATATAAATTTTTTAAAGCATGTTAAACCTTGGAAAGGTTATGAGTTTCATGTTATTAGGGGATATAAGCATGTTTTGACTTATAATCTGATTGTTGAGCCTAAAGGATGTTTATCCTTGAGATTGCATAATAAGTGTGATCATGATTTCATATTGTTGCATGATTCGTAATTGCTAAATATGGTTATGCAAAAGATAAAATTTGTTAGATTAATCTTCAAACCTGGCGAATTTGGTTGTTGTTTGTTTCAAGTCAAAGGAATAAATGAGAAGACTTCAATTTTTGGTAATTGGAAGAAAGAGACCATAGAGTATGGTAAAATTGTTTGTAGTGAGGAAACCTTGACTTGTGATAAGTTGCTGAAAGAGGAAGTTGACTTTGGTAAAATGTTAATCAATTCATTGTTTTGTATGATTAATATTATATACATTGAATTGCATAAACTTGTGATGTTGAGCATGGTTGTGCTAAAAAGGGGATTTACTAGGTTAATGTTTAAACCCGGTGATTTTGGTAATATAAAGGATTTTCATGGGGGAGCATCGAGTTGTGATAACTTGATGAGTGAGATTATAAACATTGATGGATTTACTTGTCATGACGGATTTGGATACATGAGTTGGTATGCCATATTGCATATTATCTTCATATACTTATTAATATCTTTCATTGACATTCCTTATGATGATCTCGTTGTGTTTAATGTTGCATATGTGATATTGTCATTCATGGAAAATCACCGAGTAATGCAGGTGAGATATGTTAGGTTGATATTTGAACCCGGAGATGGGGTTTGGTTGATGCATAATATTGAGAGAGACTTTGGTTGTGCTAAATTGAGCATGATGATATGTGATTACTTGCTGATTATGAATTGTCGTGCTACCCACTTTGATCATCTTGCATCGCGTAGTGTTGTTATGATTCTCCTACAGGTTTGGGCAAGGATCAATGTGGAACACAAGGATGGATATGATGTCAATCAAGTTTGATTAATTCATGATCCAGGAAACGTGGTTTATGTGGGCTTGGATGGAAAGCTCGTTCGAGAACGAAAGGACTTTGTGCATTACTACAATATGACTTTTAAAGTGGATTTACTTGGTAAGATTAATGTGAATTCATACTTTTCGATTGCTAATTCACGTCCATTTGATGTAGGTCCAGATTTGAGGACTAATCTTTTTGAAGAGAGGGGGGATGATGAGATCCTGTCAAGCCTAAGTCCATTTCAAAGTCAAATGTTGATCAAGCATGGAGAGTTTGTGATTGATCAAGAAACCAAGTGCCCAAGAAATCAAATTAACTCTTTAAGAGGCGTGGAATATGCTTGGAAGATTCAAGAGTTCTACACCAACTTGATTCGTGGGTTCATTGGAGATTCGGGTTACTATAATGGATACTCGACGAGATCGAAGAGGCCGAGCTTGAAGAAACCAAGGAAATCAGCGTATGGGAAGCTTGCGGACGCATGGTTAAAAAGGGCTTGCGACCGCCAGGCCTTGTGTTTTCCGGATCGACTCTCGGAGAGCTGCTTGACGCAAGGTTCAAGGCTTGCCGCAAGGGTCCCCGAATCGCTGCTTTGTGCCGAATCGACTTTTAAACAATTTAATACAGAAAAGGAAGCCTTCAAATGGGTCCCCATATATTCAGATATGACTTGGGGAGCTTTTAATAACTATTGGAAGACTTTTGGGGCCAAAATTCAATTTTGGAAAATAGGCCCTTGTAGAAAAACGGGATTATTTGGGTTTTCATTATTTTAGTTAATCTTAGGGTTTCTTTTTCTCCAAGTATTAGGGTTTACTTGTAAGCATATAAATAGGCTTTTTTCCTTTCATTGTAAAACAATTTAGTTTAGTTGATTATTGAGTTAATATAGTTTTGAGTGTTTTCTTCGAAACCTCCTTGTTCTTTATGAACTTGTGAATATGGTGTGATTCCATTGTGTTCGAAACCTAACTTATCAATAGAAATTCCATACCTATCGTGACGTTATTCACAATACTTAGGTTCTTCAATTGTTACGATTGCGGGTTGCGGCTGTACATGTCAATGTTCTTTTCGTGCTAATTGTTGGGTCGAGGTGTCACCCCCGCAAACATCCTACGATCCCTAGCTTCCGCCGCATGAGTAAATAGTTCTTCAACGAAGCCTTCCGAGAAGATTGTATCACTGGTGGTGTTTGTTATGTGACAATAATCTTTTAGGGAAGTGTAGGGCGACCCCGGACTTGACATGTGGCGAAGGACAGTGTGAGTCAAGTGTGGAGCTCTATGTGACCCAACCTTTCGTTAATGGCCATAGCGGAGGTAATACTTTTTAGTGGCACGACTGTTGAGGTTGTAGGGACTTGACCTTGTGTCGACTTGGTGCTCGGGTTGTTAATAATCTAATACTCTTGGAAGTGATCGAATGATGAGAACTACAACAACAATGAATTATAAGGTCGAAAGTGGATGATTGAAGATGTATCTCAATCTTATGTCCTTAATTGTGTATTTATAAATCTATGTGACATTTTATTGATTAAATGCTAAATAACATGTTATAAACTCTTTATATGAACTGACATCATGACATGCTTGATATGTTGCATCCATTCATAGCATGGATAAGTATAGTGGAACATTATTGAGTTAAATCTCATTGTTTGTTTATTTATTTTCCTTAGATCACAGCCATACAAGGAAGTGATCGTGAGCTGTTCAGGAGTGCCGAAGAGCAGGTGGTTACTATTTTAGGTAGTTGTGGGTGTCTTGTCGACCTATCTTTGTATAGAACTCTTAGATGCTATTTATATCTTCTTTTGGTGGAAGATTTGATGTCTTCATGTTGTATATAGTTTGGTTGGAGTTTGTATAACTCTGGATAGTAATTCCTTTTGGTTTGTTGTATATAGTAGCGCAGTCTAATTGCTGCTGCTCTTCCAATTGTTGTTGGTTTTTCTGTTTTACAGGTGGTTTAGTGTTAATAGCAAACCCATCATGCCCGATTTTAGACTCCAGTTTGGGGTTTTGATTTTGGGGCGTGACAATTTTACCCTTACTTTTTCTACCTACTTTAATTATGGTCACATACTCAAAGACATTAAAGGAAACCACATATTTTACTAATATTTATAATACAATCAATTACTTTTTCTTAAACGGTGTGCCAGATCAAAGAGGGAAATATTCTAAAAACGGATGGAATATTAAAAAAAATTACAACAAATTTATTATTACTTATTATTTTTGTAGAAAATTGATTAAACCCTTGCCTTCTCTATCATTTTTGTATCCAAGAGTAGAAATTAATTGATTCATTTCAGACAAAGAGTCCATTATACTATATTGAGATGTTTCAGTCTAAGAGTCCACTTTCAAAAAATTTTGTTTACAATCTCTATAACATTTCATATTTACCATCCACTTGTGTTGTAACCACATTTTTTGTGATTAACTATTTTTATCATGTTGCTGCCAAATCCAGACATCAGGTTGTTGATGTCAAAGCCAGACATCAGGTTGCTGCCAAATCCAGGAATCATGTTTTTGCCAAATCAAGTGCTGATTCTAAACCCAGGCATCAGGTTACTGCCAAATTCAGGCATCAATTTTATAACTCTTTCGGAAACCAAAACAAATGTAATAGAGAATTTGGACATTTTCTACATTAATATGTTTAAAATTTTCAAGACAAAAAAGAAAGTATTATTGGTTTTAAAAAAAAAGTTGATACATTTGATGGAATGAACAACTTTGCATAATGGAGGATTAAGATATATATATATATATATATATATATATATATATATATATGTAATGGAAAGGGTACATTTTCCCTCCAAAATCTTACTTTTGAGTTATTATTTAACTTGTTTTCTCCTATCCCCTCCATATTTTCTCTCTTTCTCTTTCTCTCTCCCATCTCCTCCCTATTTTCTCTCTCATCACCAGCATTTCCTCTCTTTTAATTATGTTTAAACATTTTTCTCTCTTCAAATATAAAAAAATAGTAACTAAAACAAAAATAATAGTTCTGGAGTCAAGAAAATAAAAATATAAGAGGTTAGTAAAATAAAAAATAATTTATGGGACATGTCACTATTAAAATAAAAGTTATAGAATCAACAAAACAAAAATAATTTAATGCAGAGGTTAGTAAAATAAAAAAAATTATGAAACAAAAGTTTAAAACAAATTCTTAAAAATATATATGTAAAACAAAAATACATTAGTAAAATAAAAATATTTTGATGGAACAAAAAAAATAGTTACAAAGTCAATAAAACAAAACAATTTTAATTGAGATTACTAAAATAATAAAAATAATAGACGGAACAAAAGTTTAAAACAAATTCTTAAAAATAGCTATGTAAAACAAATATACATTAGTAAAATAAAATTATTTGATGGAACAAAAATAATAGTTACGAAGTCAATAAAACAAAAATAATTTAAACTGAGGTTAATAAAATTATAAAAATAATTTACGGTACAAAAGTTTAAAATAAATTCTTAAAATAGTTATGTAAAACAAAAATACATTAGTAAAATAAAATACTTGATGGAAAAAAAATAGTTACAGAGTTAATAAAATAAAAACAATTTAAACTGAGGGTAGTAAAATAATAAAAATAATTTACGGAACAAAAGTATTTCGTAAAACTAATTCTTAAAAATAAAACAAAAATAATAGTTACGAAGTTAATAAAACAAAAAATATATAATGAAAGTTAGTAAAATCAAAATAATTTACGGAACAAAAATAATAGTTAACGGTAAAAATACCAACGAGCTCTAGCTCAACTGGTACTGCTCACTTCTCCTAACGGAGAAGTCGGGTGTTCAAGTCTCACAAGAGACACCCTGGACTTTACAACTCTCAATAGAGAGGTCGGGTGTTCAAACCTCTTCAGAGGTCCCGTTGTTGTTCAAGCCTTACCTAAAGGCCCCATTTAGCTACTCACTTATCTTAACGGAAAGGTTGAGTATTCAAGCCCTACCAGAGGCACCCTGGTACTTCACTACTCTCAACCGAGAGGTCGGGTGTTCAAAGCCTCACCAGAGGCACCATTTGTTCGAGCCACACCAAAGGCATCATATATATATAACTGTAGCATTTGAAGGCATTAAAAATAATAAAAAAATTAAGGGTTGGAGTACGGTCTATGTCCCCTCCAAACGTTTAAAAAAAACGGTAAAAATAATTTCATTATTTTGATTTTAGCTTATTTTCTTATCAAAAATTCCTTTATTCATAACATACAAATATAATTTAATAAAAATAATCATTCAAAATGAAGAACTTATTAGCTTAGAGAGTTTTTGAATAGTATAAAGTGTTCAACAGAAAAAAATAAAGTTTGTTCGAAGACATTCATTATATATAGTTCTTAAATAGTATAAAGTGTTCGGGTTTTCAGCCTATGGATTGACACTTAAAATTAATGTTCTAATAATGCTATTGAGAAACATTGACCATGCTGCATTGTGCAATAGAACAAGACTAATCATCATAAATTTTTGGGATCACATTGTACAGTTGAAACAATTTTTTTTAAAAGGAATGAATGTTGGAGAAAATTTTTTTTATCCCAATATTGTTATTAACTCCATCTGACTTAGACCCTAAGGAGTGACCTAGTGGTAGAGTTGAGACTTTACAAAATATGAGGTCTTAGGTTCAATTACTTCTCATGTCCCCTTAGGGGGAAATGTCTACAAAAAAAAAAAACAAAAAACAAAAAAAACTTTAAAAAAAAAAAAAAACTTCATCTAATGTAAGGCTGACTTTCAAGTTTCAGATAAGACAATTTTCATTACTGTTTTCATATGCAATGATAATTAACAAGTGCCACATTCAATAATTGCATGTAGGTCTTTTTTTGAAGAAACCAGTATTTAGTCATGGACGATTATATGTTGCAGCTTCTAAAGCAACAAATTATTTTGATTTAAAAATATTGATATGCGTGAAGATGAAAAACCAACTAATAAAACAACAAATGTTATGTATAAGGAAATTTTTTAGAATCTATAATGATTATTGATATATTAATATGTATTTTTTAATAAACCGATTCTTCTTATTATATGCTTTTAAGATTTTTTAACCTCTTTATTTTGTTTATATACTCCCTCCGTCCCTTAATAATCGTCCTGCTTGACCCGGCGCACAGTTTAAGAAAAAATAATTGACTTGATTATTTATATTGGTTTAATGTGTAGTTTCCTTTAAAGCCCATGTGTATGTGGCTCATAATTAAAGTAGAGTGAAAAAGTAAGGGTAAAGTGGTAAAAATGATGTTCTAAAAAGGTAAGCTTTAAAGTAGACAATTATTTTGGGACGGATGAAAAAGGAAAGGAGGACGATAATTTAGGGACGGAAGGAGTACAATTTAGTTGAAAAAGAAAAATGATCGTGCGTTTAACACGAGTCTGGATCTCCTGTACCCCTGGTGTACCATTTTTCATCTTCACCATTGCATCCCAATCATTACATCTCAACCAATGATTGAAATGAAAAATGGTACACACAAATGGCAGAGGAGATCTGAACTCATTTAACACACGGGTTACCAAAACTAGTTCTTGATATGGTAAGAAACTGAAAAAACTAATTTGGAACAATTCCTTTTTCGAGTCGCCACAGGCATTGGATTGGTCATCAAAGATTCTAAAGCTAACGAACATTCGAGGAAATTCATTCTTGGATTGGTCCTACATGTATTTTGCTATATTCTACAAACGAAACCAACGGTGCTAAATCATCGAGGTTTTACGAAAGCCTTAAATGGAACGTTTTACTTCTGTTCGCTGTCATAGCAGTATAACATAAAGATACGGAGTAAAACATTTCATCGACAAAGGAAGTCAACTTTTATTGTTTATTTTTTTACGCATTAATGCGATTGGCTAACATTTCGGGATCACCAATATTCTCCATATGGTTGGCTTCCACTATTAGAAAAAAAAAACAAAGCAACTTAATTATAACTTTTATTCCTTTGTGAAATTCGGGTAAACAATCAACTATTCAATTTTAAGATGTTTTATTTAAAGAGTTTATTTTTAAAATTTAAAGTTTAAAATTATTATTTTATTACTATTAAACTATTAGAAGTGTCATTTTTTTTAAAAAAAATTGATTTTCAAATAGAAACTATTTATCCAAAATAAAGAAAGTATGCAAATAATAATAATCATACAAATTAACTTTATTGAAAAGGAATTGTAAATAGTAATAATCATACAAATTAACTTAATTAATCGAAAAAAGAAATAACTCGATGACTTAATGAAACTCACTCTTTACAAACATAATTATAAAAGACTTAAAATTAATAATATGTTTAATAACATGGGTGGGTGGGAGGGAGATGGGGTGTGCATAGGGGTGGCAAAATTGGTGTTATGGATAATAATGAGTTAGTTTATTATTCATGACATCATTATTATCCATAACACCTATTTTGCCAGTACCCCTATGTGTGCGGGTGTGCCCTAGCGATATTGCCACCGGAAGCATTTGCCAAACGGTAGACATACATTCCAGCGAAGACAACTCCAAAGATAGGAGGAGCGTAGCAAAGGAACGAACCACCCAAGAGAACTGACATGGGATAAATTAAGGCAGCACTACTAAGTGAAATTCGACCAGCCAAGAAGAAATGCTATTACAGGGCGCTCATCTCGCAGTACTTTCCCGGCAACAAAAGCATGCAAAGCTAAACTGAGCAATACGAGCATTATCTTACCAGTAGATTCGTAATGCCCGGTCTTGACGGAGATGAGAGTGAAAGCGAGACCTACGATAGTGGTTGGGAGCTGGTATTTCAGGATAATACTAGCAATATTATCTTTCCGAATTTGGTCTATGATTGGGTTTGGCGGGCCAGAAGTAACATTAACAGGATTAGAATGAGTCAGAGAATCTGAAGGCAAAGACGCCGATGAAGGCCACAGTGTAATCATCTCAACCGGAGTGATGATATAAGGAACTTCCGGCATTTCCACATCACCCGGGTTGTTCAGCGGATCTTCTGGCGCTTCGTTCACCATGGCTGGTTCCATTCTGTTTATGATAAAACTGTAGAAGGTGATGAAAACTAACTATTGAGCATGGTCCATTTGCAGGAATTGCTCAAGTCAGTGGTACAACAATGGAGCATTAGAAGGGATTTGCAGAAACTACTTGAGGCTGTTAGTATGCCATCTACAAATATACATAGTTAGGAAGCTTCCCAAGAGAGAGAAAATTGTGCATTTGGATAATAAACTTTGGAGTCGGTCAGAAAAATTCCCAAAACATCACTTTCTTACATTTATTTTCCCTTTGCCGAACAAAATAAAATCCCCATTTGGAACGATGCATGGGATTGGGAGCCCAAGAGCCACACCCGTCTTTGATCGATGCATGAGAATGCTTCGTTCCTTTTACGCTTTCCTTTTACTTTTCCTTTCCCTTCAGTTTGAAATAAGTTTTGTGTGGAATTAATATATCAATGGCAGTAAGGAAGCACAGAATATTTTTTTCGGGGATGGAGAGAATATGACTTTCTATTGCAATCTCTGACTTATCCACTTTTCACGAAATTTCATGAAAGTTGAAACCAGGCAGAAACTTGCGCAATAAGGCAGAGCTCGTTTAGGAATCTACAGTTACTAACTAAACATGTTAATAATTATTAAAATAATAGGTTAATTGAGTTGATTAGATTTAATGATTTTTCCTTTAGTACAAGATGGTTGTTTGTTCGAAACCTCCAAGCCATATTACTTTGTTTTAATGCTCATTAATGAGAATTCCTTTATTTGCTTTGGTGCTCTTGCACTTTCAATGTTTGTCGTCGAAATTCTTATGTTTTCCACACCTTGCAGTTTAATCCTTTGTCAGCTCCGTTAGCATCAATTACCTTGATATACTTGATGGATCCTAACGGACTTTGACGAAATGCTAAATGGCACATTTAAAAATATGACACATTGAAAACACAAAAGTGACACATTTTAATGTTAAAAGTGACATTAATTATCATTAAATTACAAAGTAACACTCTTAAAAACTAACGATGACTGTCAAAAGTGACACATTTAATACTAAAACGCAACACTTTCAATGCTAAAAAGCGGCACTTTTAAGATCTATAGCGACGATTTTTAGTTATAAGGTAAAATGACACTTGTAGGGTCAAAAGTAACATATTTAATGCTAAAAAATGACACTTTTAATGTAATAAAGTAAAACTTTAATGTCAAACGTAATAGTTTTCATTTATAAAAAATGAGATACTTTTAAAGTGAAAGTAACACATTTAAGACTAAAAGTGACACATATAAGCCCAAAAGTAACACTTTTTAAGGAAAATATTATAATTTTAATTAAAAATGCAAAGTGACACTTCTAAGGCCAAAAGTGGCACATTTATACTAAAAAGTGACACTGTTAATATAAAAAAGTGACACTCTGCATATATAAACATGAGGGGTGGCGCTGTAATTTTAAAAAACTAAGGGGTTGCATTGAGATTTCTGAATTTTATCTCATTTAACCTGGATAGTCCGTCTTACGGATAAGGATCCGTAAGACCGTCTTACAGGAGACCACCTTTTCATGAAAATTCTTTGGGTGTGCTTTTTAATTATTGCGCTCAATTTACTAGCTTTTAGTTTTGTGATTTTAGACTTTTCTCTTTATCGTCTTATTAGTTTTTCATATACCTTTCTTTTACTTTTTTCTTCGGTCATTACAAAAAAAGAGAGCTTAAAATCACAAAATTAAACACATCAAAAATTCAAAACAGACTCTTAATGAAATGAATTCTCAAGAATTATAACTTAAGACATCTATAACTTTGTTGTGTTCGCGTTGTCATTTAAGATTGTTGTTGGAGCCATACTATTTTTTACATTCTCCTCTATAGGTATTTTTGCTATGGCCGGAGACACGTTCAGATTCCCTATAAAATTATTTCAAAATAAACATTGTACTCCAGTTTTCAAATTATCGTACTCTTTGATACGACATGATGTTTAAGAAAAAGTAATTTATTGTATGATGTAGCAAAAATGCAGCTTGAGTTGTCCGTGTGATGGGTAGGATATCTGGACTTGATATGTTTCCTTAAATTTGATTAAGATCACGAAAACACCTTAGTGGGAGTGCAAGACTTGGCCTCGCGAAACCACTCCGGCGTGAGAGTAAGTATCGTGTGAGAAAAAACAAATTTGACAGAGGTTTGAGGCTCAAGAAACAGTGTGTACCTTCAATATGGTTTATGGATGGGTATTTATAGGCTCCCAACGTCATTGATTCCGTCTAGGATTCACTGCCTTAGTTATCTTGTAGGATTGAGAGATACTAGATTTTAGGCGTGATAGGCGGCTGAGCGCGTGAATGTAGGAGCAAATATGGTAAGTGCCCTGCTAGGTTAAGGAAACCCTTGACTTGTCTTAGAGAGCAAGTTTCTGAAGTTTCATGCTCGATGATTGCCCGAACAAGCAAGGCTCTGCCTGGCTATATGATACATGTCTGTTGAAGGTAAGTGTACATCTTGGGCATGGCCCCTGGTCGGGCAAGCAAGGTGATGTGATTCCTATCACTACAGAAGACACAAGTCAACTCAAAAGTTCACAAGGACCAATGACAAGAGGACATGCAAAGAAGGTTCGTGAGGAGACTATGTTGATGGTTCGTGAGCTTATGGAAATAGAGACCAAGGCTTGGAAACTTATGAACAAAGGCCAAGGAACTTCACCAAAGATAATGCATATGCTAACTTATTCAAGCCCAAGTGCACAAGAGACCAATGAAGACCAAGGAGAGATGATACAACAAGGGCTACAAATTCAAACATGCTTTGTGAGGCCTTAGATTTCATGGAAGATGACTTGAAGACTCAAGAAATGCTTGTTAATATCATACAATGACTTTGGAAGCTTTTAACACCTAAAGGAAGACTTTAGGGGGCTAAAATGCAACTTTGAAAATTAGGCCCTTAGAAAAAACGGGATTGTTAGAGTTTCCTTATTTTGGAGGATTTATGTTTCTTAAATAGATTAGGCAACTTACCTAATTAATTCTTTCCTACATAGATTAGGTAAGTTGAGTAGTTTCCTAAGTTAATTTTATTTAGTTTCTAAGTTGATTATAAGTAGTTTCCTAAGATGATTCTACTTAGACCTTTCCTTTTACTTTTACGTTTAGGATTCACAACCCATATAAATAAGGGTTGTGGCTTATTGTTTTAGACACAACTTTCTGATTATTGAATAATATAGTTTTTGAGTGTTTTTCAAAACCTACTTGTTCTTCATTGAACTTGTGATTATTTGGTGAGGGGCTAAGTAATCGAAACCCGAACTTATCAATAGGATATCCATCCCTATTGTGGCGTTCTTCATTATACCAAGGTTCGTGTTCGTCTCGTAATTGAATCGCGGAGTACCACGTTCAATAACGGATCATAGCATTGGGTCAAGGTGTCACAATCCATCAATTCATTGACGTTCTTCGCTTGCCATGCTGCGTGCTCTTTGATTCCTCCATCGCGAGTACGTGTCTAGGAATCATATCACAAGGCATGTGCTCGACCAGGTTTAGACGAGAGCTATAGTGTTCTCTACTCAATCCCACACCAGCTATGTCTGCTAGGTCGGGGGGTACGTCCCACGGCAGTTGAGCTCATGATTGACACGTGATATGCAATCGTGCTTTACTCGTGACCGGGTTTAGGCCGGGCACGTCACTATATATGATCATAATTAAAGTAGATAGAAAAAGTAAGAATAAAGTGGTGAAAATATTTTCCTAAAAATGAAAGTTTTGAAATAGAACAATTATTTTAGAACGGACGAAAAAGGAAAGAGAAACGATAATTTGAAAATGTTTTCCTAAAAAAACCCTGAATCTACGTTAAACTTTTTTTTTTTTAATTTTAGAGGATTATTAGTGGTTTTTCACTTGCCCCCATGGTGACTCAAACCCACAACCTATTTGGAAAACAAGTGAAGTTTATTACATCCGAAAAAAAAATAGTACTAATTTATTTTGATCCTTCAAGTTTTGAGTTCTTATATTTGTTAAACTTGACAAATTATTGGTTTACTAATCCATTTTCACACGTGACCTTCTTGTTTACAAGATACAAGTGATCTTATATATTGAATAAGAGAAGAAGACATTGTACGTATTTCATTCTTTAGTACGTACTCAGTGCAAGTTTTGTTTCATCCTTAGATTGATGGCATGTTAATTTGTTCTTTTTTTTTTTTGGTCTTTTTTAAATTGAATTGTCGTATATAAATTATTTTGCAGAAAATGTTGATTTTAAATGTGTTTGTGATGAAGGTTCTATGGAAAATATGTTATATTTAACATCAATTTGTTCGTTTTTGGTCCTTTTTTTGCCAAACTGTCATATATAAATTATTTTGAAAAAAAAAAATACTAATTTTGAATGTGTTTGATGTGAAGGTGTAACGCCTCCAATTCGATACTCACACCACGGTCGTACTACTATCATCTAATGCTAATCACAAATTTTCTCAAACTACATGAATCAAAATTCATTAAATTCAAACCACCAAGTAAAATCCCTTACATGTGTAATACAAATCCCAAATTTACATTATCATATCTGCAATTACCACAACTAAATTGAAATCCTAATTAAAATTCCAAACCATTGAATTTCAAAGCAACAAATATTACAATCTAAATTATCGAGTCGTCCTCGATGATGCATACCTGAGCCCAATGAGCAATCCAACTTAATTATTGCAACACCCCAGACTTAGCACCGTCACCGCAATCCCATAAATCCCAAGTCAAGAGACTTCACTCGCTTAGGAAAATGCATCATTAATCCTTTTGAAATGTCTGATTCTCGTCTATTACAATAATCCATTGCTTAACCATTTTGACGGGTTCAATTAAATATTCTTTGTTTTTTTTGGTCCACTTTCTTAACTAAGTAATTATTAACTCTTTCCTTTCTCATGTTTTGATTACGGTCAGTTAACTCATCATTTAACAAGTTGGCAACTAAGGAATACGTGGAAAGATTGAAACTCTCATTGATAAGGGATGAGATTACAGACTCGGTCACCTTGTAGTAAGTAAGGTCCTTTGTTAGGGTATTATCGAAGGTTCATACAGGGGTTCTCGAAGATTGCTAGTCCATTGACTAACTTGACTCGCAAGAAAGTTTCTTTTGTGTGGGATGACAGTTGACTTCAGCACCAACTCTTACATTGCCTGAGGGCGGTGAGAACTTTATTGTATACAGTGATGCTTCTAAGGAAGGATTGGGATATTTATTAATGTAGAGTGGGAAAGTGATTGCATATGCCACAAGGAAGTTAACATCAGCTGAGTAGAATTACCCGACACATGATCTGGAGCTAGCAGCTATCATATTTGCATTGCATAAATGGAAGCACTATCTTTATGGGGCTAAATTTGAAGTCTATACGGATCATCAAAGCTTGAAGTATCTTTTCTCTCAAAAGGAATTGAACATGCTACAAAGACGATGGATGGAAAGATTGAAAGATCATGATTTTACAATCATGTATCAACCAGGGAAAGCTAATGTAGTTGCTGATGCTTTGAGCAGGATGTTATATGTTTCATGTTTGATGGTTCGTGAATGAAAGATGTTAACTGATGCTTGTTATTGAAATCCTCATGAATCCAATCATAGTGTGATTTTTACGAATATTCGGGTACAACCATTACAATTGTCAAAGATTAAATAGAAACAGGAATGTGATCTTGAATTGCAGAAGGTTGTGAAGCCTTTGAAAGAATGTGAACACGTTGACTTTCATGTTCTTAATGATGGATTGCTTAAGTTCAGTGGTCGAATCTGTGTTCCTAATGATGGTGAGCTTAAACAACAAGTGATGGATGAAGCCCATAAATCGAAGTATACAATACACCTTGGAAGCACAAAGATGTATAGAGATTTGAAGAGAGATTTCTAGTGGAGTAACTTGAAGAGAGAAGTTGCAAGTTATGTGTCTAAATGTCTAACATGCCAACAAGTGAAAGCGGAGCACTAGAGACCAGTAGGATTGCTACATCCATTGGAAATTCCTGAATGGAAGTTGAAGAACATTGCTATGGATTTTGTGACTGGTTTGCCATGAACTAGTCGGAGTTATGATGCTGTGTGGGTCATTGTTGATAGATTTACTAAATCAGCACACTTTTTACCTATTACGATGACTTTTAGCTTGAATAAGTTTGCTACATTGTATATCTAGGAGATTGTGAGATTGCATGGCGTGCCTGTTAGTATTGTGTCAAACAGGGATCCTCGATTTACATCGAGATTTTGGCAAGCATTGCAAGAGGCTTTGGGAACTAAGTTGAGTTTTAGTACTGCTTTTCATCCTCCGACTGATGGACAATTCAAAAGAACTATCTAGATACTAGAGGATATGCTACGTGGTTGCTCACTTGACTTCACAAATAGTTGGGATATTTATCTTCCGTTAGATGAGTTTGCCTACAATAATAGCTAGCAGTCGAGTATAGAGATGGCACCTTACGAAGCACTGTATGGAAGGAAATGTCGATCTCCTATCTATTGGGACGAGGTCGGAGAGGCTAAGATTTAGGGTCCAGAAATAGTCCAAGAATCTGTTGACAAAGTGAAGGTGATACGGGATAGATTGCTTACGGAACAGAGTCGCCAGAAGAGCTATGCTGATCATCGCAGGAGGGATCTTGCGTTCGACGTGGGTGATCATGTTTTCTTAAAGATTTCTTCTATTTGTGGTGTGAAGAGATTTGGAAAGAAGGGTGAGCTTACGACGAGATATGTTGGGCCTTTTGAAATCCTTGAGAGGATTGGACAGTTGGCGTACAAAGTTGCATTACCACCGACACTTGAGGGAATTCACGATGTCTTTCATGTGTCTATGTTACGTAAGTATAATCCTAATCTTTCACATATACTTGAAGCTGAATCTGTTCATCTTCAACCTGACTTATCATATACTGAGCAGCCAATTCAGATCTTAGATCATAAAGAGCAAGTTTTGAGGACTAAAGTGATACCTATGGTGAAAGTTCTGTAGTAGAAGAGGCTACCTGGGAAAGTGAATTTGAAATGCAGAACAAATATCCTCATCTCTTTGATATCATATGGTAAGGAATTTATGGGCTAAATTCTCTTAAGGGGGAAAGGGTGTAACACCTGTGATTTTAGTAAGTTTAATTATCTCATAATTATCTACTGTGGTGTATGTTATAATCGACTGAGCAATATTTTGTTGAGTTTCCTTAATTATATTATACCAAATAATATAAATATAAATATTATAATAAATTTAACTAAGTTACATTGACTATTTTATAGTATTAAAATGTTATGTTAACCCAAATGTCCTCAACCGTCCCACACCGGTTGAAAACAATGGCAAGTCGCAGACTTCATGATCACTTAAGTAGTCTAACAACCTAGCTAATGGTAGCTCCAAGTAGGAATCTCAAACTGCCTCAAAAGGCTTGACTAGTATATTCGGATTACCTCACTACGTCACCCAGTGGTGTTAAACGATTTCACCATGTAATTAAAAAATAAAGAACGGGAAGGAGTATCTCTGTGGGTCACATTCTGTATCCAAAAGGGGAAACTCTCCCCCCGAGAACCCCCACATTCTCAACTTATTAACAAAGGAGATGGCGTTTGATTTCTGGAGACAACCCAGCCTGATGAGGCCCAAGCCACCGAGGAACCAAAAGAAGAGGCCCAAGTAACCAAGGATCCACCGACAATGCAATCAATGAATGGACCAATGACAAGGGCTCGAGCCAGGAAAATTCAAAACGAAGTCCTCATTTTATCCCGGGAGATATTTGATTTGGAGACCCAAATTATGGCACGCAAAGGAAGCATCAAAACGGGTCAAGAAATGTTAATGAACACTTTAATTTATTTGGATGAAGGAGGATACAAAGGGCTGAATTTAGGCGCCCCAAACAAGCCCCAATCAGCCTAACAAATGGCAAGAATTTCGGCCAAGGAAGAACAAAGAAGAAGGATCTAGAAGGCTTCTAGAAGGCTGATGACTCAGCCTTATCCTCTAGCTAATTTCAGCCCTAGTATAGGATAATCAAGGAGAATATTCTCCATCTAGTCATAGATCTTATCCTTATTTAGATAGTTGGTTAAATCTTATCTCTTTGTAGCCAATGGCGCCTAGTTCTCCTAGCTATATATAGGGCCCCTATCTTTTGTAGATCAAATTTTATGAATGAAAAAGTGAGTTTTCTTTTCAACCTTGAGTATTCAAGTCTAATTGAGCGATCGGGGGTTACCCGAGTACTCGCGAACCTATCAATCGTCCTTCCATAGCGATTGTGTCGTTCTTCACTATCCTTTGATTGCCGGTTTCGTCATACGAAGGTTGAGGGCTGATTACCGTTGATTGTCGTGTGCGTGAACCCGAGGTCGAGGTTCCACTTCCATTGCCGCCCAAATCATTTCCATCTCCATTAATTGCCGCCACTCGTTTTTTCTCTAAGTGGTCGTTTTTATGAGTTTTTCCCCAACAAAGCTCATATCACAGCCCCAGCCCACTAGCCGACATTTTCCACCTCTTTTAAGTTTTAAACACATTATTGGGAAATGATATGTGCATACGTGAATCTCTCTCTTATCACTTTTTAAATTTCAGCTTAGTTTAAGGAGTAGCCTGTTCATTTAAATATGCTTTTATATTTGAAATTTTTTTGGGTTTAAATCTCAATTTGGTCACCCTACTTTCGGCCAAAATTCATTAAGCTCACTCTATTTTTTTTTCCTCAATTTAATCACTCTACTTGGATTCGAAAGTCAATAAGGTCACTAGAGTCATTTATGTTAGTTAAGTTGGATGGAAATCTTTGAAAAGACACTAATACCCCTTACCTTTGAAAGGTGTTTTGACAAATTCAAGTCACACAATAAGAAATTATGTTTGAGAGGAGAAAGAGACCCTCAAAACCCCCAAATTTAGTAAGGGTATTTTTTTATTTTCCTAAAAAAATTAAACTTTCCATCCAAATATATGGATGAGTGATGAACGTGCTAATTATATGAAAGTAGAGTGATTAAATTGAGAAAAAAATTAAGTAGAGTGAGCTTAATGAATTTTGGCCGAAAGTAGGGTGACCAAATTGAGATTTAAACCATTTTTTTGTGTAGAAATGGGACAAGATTTACAAATCTTCAACTTAACCCATCCGTTTTTTAAAATTTCAGCGCTACTCCTTACATTTATAAATAAAAAGTGTTACTTTTTAGTATTATAAGCAATTTTTTTAGCATAAAATGTGCTATTTTTAGTTTTAAAAGTGTCACTTTTGTTTTGAAAACTGTCACTTTGCATTATAACCAATATATGTTTCTAAATAATATGGATCCCTTTGTAATCAATGCGATATACATTATCTAAAAATATTTTAAACCAATATAACCTTCCTAACTAATGTGAAATACATATTTTTTCTATTGGTATTAAGTCTTTTATAAAAAGGCTTTTAACGCCTACATCACTCTCTAATCAATGTGTAATACATCTCATCATTTGGTAATAGTAGTAGAGGTTTTTTATCTAAAAAAATATCTAAAAACAACATGTCATAGTGCTCCTCACCAACTTTATATATATATATATATATAGATAGATTTCTATTTTTTTTTTTGTGAAAATACTTAGTGTTATTCGGTTAATTATGGATGCAATGCAACTTTCTATGTCAAACCGTTATTTCAAATTTTGATTTTTGATTTAAAAAAATTTACGTTTGGAGCCTGGCAACAATGTCCGTATACTGCTTGTAGGGACACAAGTGTCCTTTTAGTTTTAGGTAGAGACAGTGAGAAATGAAGAAAATAGAAAGAAACAAATAAACCTACACTTTTTGAGAAGAGAGTATATATTACACTTGTGTACTTGTGTAAATGCATTAAAAATAATAATTAAGACTAAAATACAAATATATTAAAATTAATAGTTATTGCATAATTTGTATTAGTATTAATATTATTAATATGTTTGTTGTGTGATTTAATTTAATTTAATGTAATGTAATTTTCGTTTTTTATTAATGTCTAATATTTATAAACTTTATTATAAATAATTTTAATATTATATATATATATATATATATATATATATATATATATCTAATAACTTACAATAAAAATAAAAATAATTGAATTAATTTTTTGTGTTATTTAAACCAAAAACATCAAAGTGGTATTTAAACTAAATAACTAAACTAACAATAATAACAAAAACATAAAATACAAAATAATTACTTAAATAAAGAAAAAAATAGGAAATGGAAGATAAGGTTGTGAAAAGTTAATACGCGGCTGGGAGGAATGCCAAAATGATTCCAAAGTTTATTAGTCAAACGCATAACGACTGACCAAATTCGGAATTCGGAAAGATATATTTGTAGATGGCATTCTCTCACTCTTGATTCGAAAAGGTTTAAGTAAAAAGAAAGTGAAAGGAAAGAATCATTCTCTCACTCTTGATTCGAAAAGGTTTAAGTAAAAAGAAAGTGAAAGGAAAGAATCATTCTCTCACTCTTGGGCTCAAAGACGTGTGTGGATCTTGGGCTCCCAATCCCATGCATCGATATGGATAGTATTGCTGTGGACACTTAATATTGTGCATTCATTAAAGGGTATCACTGTAATTATGTGAATGAAGGGCTTAAATCTAAATTCTGATCAAGTTGGTCTTAGTAGAATAATAACCTTTTAGATTAATTCCCTCAACCTCTTCGATCTCCCTCTCCTCTCTCTTTATCAATCTTAACACTAACAGCCTCAAGTAGACGTAGTTTCTACAAATCCCTTCTAATCCTCCATTGTTGTACCACTGACTTGAGCAACTCCTGCAAATGGACCATGCTCAATAGTTAGTTTTCATCACCTTCTACAATTTTATCATAAACAGAATGGAACCAGCCATGGTGAACGAATTGCCAGAAGATCCGCTGAACAACCCAGGTGACGTCGAATTGCCGGAAGTTCCTTATATCACCACTCCGGTTGAGATGATTACACTGTGGCCTTCGTCGGATTCTTTGCCTTCAGATTCTCTCACTCATTCTAATCCTGTTAATGTTACTTCCCGCCCGCCAAACCCAATCATAGACCAAATTCGGAAAGATAATATTGCTACTATTATCCTGAAATACCAGCTCCCAACCACTATCGTAGGTCTCGCTTTCACTCTCATCTCCGTCAAGACCGGGCATTATGAATCAACTGGTAAGATAATGCTCGTATTGCTCAGTTTGGCTTTGCTTGCTTTTGTTGCCGGGAAAGTGCTGCGAGATGAGCGCCCAGTAATAGCAGCTGCTGCTGAACTGGTCGGAATTTCACTTATTAATGCTGCTTTAATCTATTCTATGTCAGTTCTCTTGGGTGGTTCGTTCCTCTGTTACGTTCCTCCTATCTTTGGAGTTGTCTTCGCTGGTATGTATGTCTACCGCTTGGCAAATGCTTCCGGTGGCGATACCGCATAGCGGAACTATGGCGCACCCCCCCACCCACCCACGTTATTAAACATATTATTAATCTTAGGTTTTTGTATAATTATGTTTGTAACGAGTGACTTTCATTAAGTCATCGACCGTAATATACCAAAAATTACTATAATAAAATAAAATAAATTTTGTTAATATTTAGTTAGATTTTTATTTTACTTACTAACATTTGGGCTTGCTTAAAATTATTTGGGCCTAGTACACTTGAAATTGAGTGAACTTAGTGTACATTTTTAGTGGGCTTAGTGTACCTTATTAATTTATTTAGAGTGTTGGTTCAACCCATTAGAATTTCTTTAATAATAATAATAATAAATATGGTAGTAATAATAATAAAAAGAAAAGAAATTAAAGAGAAAAGATGTTTAGGGGAGGTTTCACGGTTTCAAAAGAGGGAAGAATTGACGGAGGAATTCAACCGAACTCAAGAAGGGAGAGAGACGAAATAAAAGAGAGAAAAATTTATGGGATGAATGCATGAACAAATTGCGTGCATGTTCGATCAAGAAGAGGAGGAGGCATGACATTGAGTATATAAAGGTAGATATCCCCAGTTGGGTTTTGGCACAAACAAAAAATTGAGCACGAAGAGCAAATATTATTAAGGTCTCGAAGTTAAAGTAATCGGCGATGCACCGAACCACCGGTAGATGAGATCACGGGTCTCGATTTGAGGTAAGATATTGCTTCTTCCGTTTTGAGGTAAGATATTGCTTCTTCCGTTTCAAATTTCTCGTAGTTCTCCTGTTGAATTAGTAGGTGTGTTCGAGAGGTAGAAACAAATTTGATTTTATCGTGATTGGTCGGCTAAGAGAGGCAAGAGGGAGATGATGGAAGGAAGTAATAACTTGTACTTGTATATTTTTGTGTTTTTGGTGGTGGAGAAGGAGTAATTGAAGAACAAAAAAAAATAGCAAAAAGAGAACCGAGAAGACGGAATGGCAGAAGGGAAGAAAGGAAAAAAAATAAAATCAAAGAGAGAAGGAGGGAGTAGTCTTACAAGTGTAATATTGAAACTTGTGTGTGTATGTGTATTTATGGTGTGTGTGCAGTAGAATAGTCAAACAAGAAAAGAAAAAAAATGATGGATGGATGATGACGGGCTATCACTAAAAAAAATCAATAAATAAATAAACAAGGATAAAACTTCCCTTTTAATTGAGTTTTGGGTTAACAATTGGGCATATAGATAGTAGGAATTAATTATTAGAATAGTTTTATCTAATAATTATATCACATTTGTAAATTTTAGATTTTGACAAGAGCGGTTAGCTTTCTTCTAGAATCGGTGTTATTTATTTCGTTGTACACCCGCAAATCAGATAAATGATTATACATCTTTTAGATATTTGAACTCTTTATTCTAAATTGTTAGGCTTTCGCAAATTCTTTGACAATTACATTTCTTTAAAACGTGTACTAACTTTGAGTAAATATGTGTAATTTTGGAAGGACGTTGAAGGATACTCGAACATTCGGAAAATGACTTACAGAAAATAAATCCGTAAGTCATTTTCAGGAAAAGAAAACTTCATTTTCCGTTGACTCAGAAATTTTTTTACGTTGACTACATTTTCCTAAGGTTACCAAGCATCAGAAAATGAGAAAACGTTTTTCGGAAGTCATTTTCCGTTAAACAAACGGAGCCGTAGTCAACTATTTAAATTGGTCTAAATCTCACTCTGTGTTACATTCTTTGTTTCACTTGATCTTAGCCTTATAAGTATTCTAGAATAAAGAAGGTCAGGTAAAATAAAAAGAACACATATATGACTAATATATATTACAGACACAGAACAAAATCATCGACAATCCTAGGCCGGCGTTACAACAGAGAACCACAATCTGATAAACAACCACTCAACGGCTAAAATATACCAGAGGGAAATCATCAACTAACCAGAAACCACGAGCCAAGGCGGGCTCTGGAAAAACAAAGTAAAGTAGAGCCAAATCATTGCTCGATAGAAGTATATCAAAACTATAACAACTTCTAGAGATGATGAACTAAGATACCAATTGTGTATAAAATAGATAAATATCTACAAATTGCACGACACGTTGCAACTCAAGAATACTACAAGTATGTAACTCTAAGTTATTAACAATACTACCCAACGTATGTAGGATTTACGGAATCCCACATAACCATCCTTGTCGAAACATAGCCAATGACACGTCCTAAACGCGAAGCTGTCCTGAAGGATCAGTCGCGACAGCACGAACTAGCTGATCTCACTGCGATATAACAAGGAACATGCACACTAAATAGATTCATTTAATTACTACTGTTTCTTTTATATTGTATTATCAAATGAAATTTTATCAAAACTATATATCTTTACACCAAAATTATCGAATATAATTCTCAGTTGTAGTCTTTGACTATAAAAAACTTATTGAATATAATCCAAGAAGGTCATTGGCACTATTGATTTCAACCTAAACCTATCTTCTTCTTCTTCTTCTTTTTCTGAGGATGAACCTAGGTCTATTTATTATAACTAAAAGTATTTTCTTATCTATATTAATCTCAATTAAGTAATTCTTGAAATCTTCTAAATTTCCCTATTGATTTAATATATCATTACTTCCATGTATAATATTTACGACTATAAGCATAAATGTAATACTATATCTAAAAAATATTTTGTTTAATTTTCTAAAGTATCTGTAGGTCTGAAGCTCCAAAAATAATCCCAAGTGGAGTAAGACGGGACCCAAAACTAATCTCAAGTGAAGTAAGACAACAAGGGAGGTAAAAAACTTCCAATCAACTTTTAACCCAATTACATTACTATTTTTTATCTTAATTTTAAAGTTTTTATATAAGCGAGAACATTAAAAATTTACTCTATAATTTATAAAATGTATAGCCATACTTTTAAATACAAGTTTATTAACTAAAAAAAAATCATGCATCAAACCTAGTAGACAGAGTAAAAAGAAACGAAAATAGACGCGGGCTTTTTGAGAGGTTGAAAAGAGGAGCATATTTAGGTCTCGTTTGGTGCAGCGTTTTGCAAACACAGTTTTTTCAAAACGCAGGATTTTCACTGGAAAAAAAAGTTGTAATAAATAATTATAATATGTAATAATAATCTATATGATAATTAAGGAGTATTACTATCTATATTATAAAACAGCTTGGTAATTGACTAGAGCTATTCAGAGGTTGAGATTAAATTCTCTTAAAATATTTAACGGTTGAAATTTACCATTACATTCACATGTGTGAATAGTTATCCATTTTTAACTCCTTATTTTTCCTATTTTTTCTCTCCCTATTACAAGTCACCCTCTACAATTAATATTATGAACAGTCACCTCTTTTTCTTCTCCCTATGTTTTATCTTCACATTACAAAGTCACACTCTGCGATTAATCTTCTGAACAGTCACCCCCTATAAAACACCAATCCATCAACTATCACTGGAAGCAATGTACCCCTTAACTATAATTTTTTTTTTAAATCGTGCATTCTATTTAGACAATGTCATTTCAATTGACGAAATAAGATATATTGACACCGTTTTATGTATTTTAATGATTCCCTTTTTATTTGTAAAACTTTGAAATCAAATGTGATAAAAATCTATCCGCAAATGAGACATAAATTTATCATAAACTAATTACGAAATAAAATGTGATAGAGCTTTTATCAGTAAAATAAAAAAAAATACAATTTATAAAAGGGTGACATGTAGAAGCAAGAAATTCTTTAAAAGTTTAAGTATTTAACTAAAAGCCGTCACGTGGCAGCAGCAGCTTCTGTTTTAGTAATAATCAATAGATAAATAGATGATACCTTATATTCGATTGATGTCTGGTTTTTGAGGTAAGGTAATTGATAAGCCCAAATCCTGATTACGAGCCAGGCACATGATCTTTCACATTATAAGCACGTGGACGTCAGGGGGCAGGAAAGAGGTCACCCGAGTAGAATAACCCGGGGTAAACATCTTACACATAACCCGAGTAGGAATCTTCCTCATCGATCTAACCAAGCAGGAATCAAGGCTGCTCGAAGAATAATTGACTGATAACTCTCGGGCCCGAGATTTAAGCCATTACTTCGTCAGTTATGCAATCAGACCGCGATCATAGTCATAATGGCCTATAATCTCTCTACTATAATTATTCAGCCCGGATTTTACCCCCAAAAGGGCTATAAATACCCTACAATACTTCATTTCAAAGGTACGCTCTCTTTACACACCGAAACTCTGTTATTTTGCTTTCTACAAGCTTAATATACTTACTCTCACGCCTGAGGGGTTTTGCGAGGCCCTGCCTTGCATTCCTTCTAAGATATTTCTTCGTTTGACAGGTTTCTATAAGATCATACCTTCGCATAAGCCCAGATATCCTACAAACTACAAGGAACGGCCCAAGACCAAATTGTGTAGCATCAGTTTGGTTCCGTTGCCGGGAAAGAAAATATTCAATTCATTTTATCGACGTACTTTATTAGCATGGCTAAGAACGGTAAGGGACATGTTGGAGCAAGTGGAAATGTAGGTGGGGATGTGTGTGTGCACCAAGGAGATTGGCCACTAATCAATAACTGACCCGAGGGGGTTCCCCAACTTAATCAGCTTCCAAGGAATGGGCTCCCTCCAATAGGCGGGGTAACGACCAGATCCCAGGCAGCAGCACAACATGCACCAATAGGTGAGGCTGGTTTCATCCCAGCAAATGATCCACCCTAGCATGATTTGAGAAATCAGTTGCAACAATAAAGGGCCAACTCGGTCGAGTTACGTGATCAACTGAATCAACGTCGAAAGGCCGCTCGACTTAATCCGGTGGCAGAGCCTGTCCCGCTGAATGAACAAGCACAAGCTCAGGCTCTTCGCAATCAGGCTCAGTATCTGAATAAGATGTTCATATTGAACCAGCAATTTGCTACATTGGGTCAGCCACCAGTTTCCATAGAGGAACAGTTAATTCCAGTTGTACCTGCAATCAGTGCTCCATAAATGGTGGAAAGGGTGCCTAGTGTCGGCGGCCATGCCCCATACAGACCCCCTTTGGTATCGATCAGGCACCAGCTCGAAATCGAGCAGAAAGTGGTGGTAGCCTCAATCAAGGTACTCGTGCGGTTGAAATCCACGAGGAAAGGCGTGGGCGAGATAAACGCCATGCCAGAGAGCCCAGTATGGTCAATGAGTCACAGCCTTCCAGCAGACGAAGCCGAAGAGATGAGCATGAACGCTCCTATCACTCTCGGTCTCATTACTCTCATCGATCTCGTCGGACATCACCTCGTCGCGAGCATGACATACGAGCAGATCACCATGAGGCCCTTAGACCACCAAGGGTCCCCCAACAGATTTTAGCACAACAGATTGAGGCACCTCTGGCTGATGTAGCTCAACATGTGGTAATCCCTGCGGCACCATTACCAGCACAACCTCAGACAATGGCTGACGTTTCGGCAATAGTACAGGCATGGATGGATGGATGGGAAACTGGTCGCCGACCGGACGGGACGGTTCGGTCAATAGATAGAAGTCCTTTTGCGGACTGGATCAAAAACACACCTCCAGCTCAGGGGGCAGTCTTCCCAAATTTTGATAAATATTCGGGAAAAACCCGAGCATGAAATTGGTTACGCTCGTTTGAGGCACAGGTCGGCCTGGTAACTAGCATTAAGGCCTTAAAAATGAAGGCATTTGCAGGGACTATTCAGGGTAAAGCCCAAAGCTGGTTGGGACATTTCCCGAAAGGATCCATAACAGCATGGACGGATCTGAGGGAAAAGTTCTTAGCAGAGTTTGGTTCCGCCGGAGCTCTTCCGAAGAGTCGTTTCGATCTCTACAAGGAGATCCAGGGAGTCGATGAATCCTCTCACAGTTATTTGGAACGATTCATAAAGGTGCTCGAACAGGTCACATGCATGACCGAAGGGGAAGTCACACTTTGTTTTTTCTGAATAACATGCGAAGTGGGGGCCTAAAACAGGAGTTGGTAATGCATCCACCAGCAACTCAGGGTGAGATGCTTGCTCGGACACAACTGTTTAGCTCGACGGAAGATGACCGGAAGGGAAAGGGCAAGGAGAAAGTAGAAAATAGCTCAGCGACAGCAGCAGCTCCTAGCTCAGGAAACAACAATAATTTTCGGAGAGTCGGAACAGGACTTCTGATTCCACTCAACGATTCAGAGAGCAGCATTTTACTCCCCTGAATACTTCAAGGGAGGAAATCATGATGCAGATCTAGAATTATCTTCCTGCTCCCTACCCCATGAATCTGGATACAGCCCAATATCTGGAACACAAAATTTTGTCCTTATCACAACTATGTGGGGCATGTCACAGAGGAATGCTTCATCCTTAAAAAGGAAATCCAACGCTTGATCAATCAAGGACGTCTTGATAGATTCAAGCAAGGAAACAACAATGGGAATAATCATCGCGACCCTCACCGCCGAGGAGAAAGCGGAGAAAGCAGGGAAATGCCCTCAAGTACATGGAGTTGTCAACGTCATTCTCGAGGAAGAACCCAACTCGACTCAACTGGGAAAACACATCTACTCGTTGTCAAAGGTGATGAGTATGCCACCAGTAACTCGCTTCGGCGAGCAGACTATCCACTTCACTCGCAGTGAGCTAGCAAGCACATCCCTCTCTTCCGAGCATCCTTTGGTTATGTTAGCTTTGATTAACAATTGGCAAGTGCATCGAGTGCTAGTAGATACGGGAGCATGTCGGGGCGTGCTCTACTACAATTGTTTCAAGGAGATCGGTCTCACTGATGCTCGCTTGAAACCTTATTTGGGAACTCTGGAAGGATTCACGAATCACAAGGTTGATGCCAAGGGCACAGTTAACCTGGAAGTTTACCTAGGTGATGGGGAGCATACGAGGCTGGAACTCATAACCTTCCTCGTCATCGATTTAAAATCACCATACAATGCCATCATGGGCATTCCTTCCATGGCTTGCTTCCAGATGGTAGCCTCAGTACCCTACCAGGAAGCAAAATTTTATACTGACAATGACATCGGGATTCTTCACAGCCAACCCTGAGCAATGTGGGGGTATGTTCGGGAGACACAGAAGAAGAAACAAAAAATTGTCTGCTCTACTCCGAGTGAAGAGATCAGCATTCTAGAAAGCCCTATCAGTATAACGATAATTTCGAGGAGAATACTCGTAGCGAGGATATGGAGATTGATGAGCCTATTGATGAGTAAAAAAAGGCCGCTGACGAAATGCCAAGGCCCGCTCGTCGAAAGCGAGCTAAGGACGAAAAAATTGAAATGGACACATTGCAGGTTCATGAAGAGCCAGAATGTCGAGCTGAAGATGAGCTCGAAGAAATTGTCATCAATCCTGCTTATCCATAGCAGAAGATCAAAATTAGGACAACAGAAGGAAGCGGACCACGGTTGATCGGCCGGTTAAAACGAGTCTCGATGTGTTCGCGTCGAATTTGTCGAAGATATGAGGAGCGTAAGCGAGGAAGTAGCCCTTCATCGGCTAAGTGTGGATCCTACACACCGACCAATTCAGCAATGACCTCGGCAATTCTCCTCGGAGAAAAATGAAGCAATAAAGGTAGAGGTTGAAAAATTGTTAAAAACCGACATCATCGAAGAAATTCATTACCCGTCTTGGCTTGCCAATGTGGTAATGGTGAAAAAGAGCAATGACAAATGGAAGATGTGTGTCGGATCTCAATAAGGTCTGCCCTAAAGATAGCTACCCTCTTCATCGCATTGATAGGCTGGTCGATGATATCGCTAGGTTCGAGATGCTCAATTTCTTGGATGCGTACTCAGGGTACCATCAAGTGAAAATGTCTTGGCTTGAAGTAAGGCTCGGCCATTTTCGAAGACAGCTGGCGGTCTCTATATTATAAGATGATGCCCCGGGCTAAAGCCTTAGGGGCTACTTATCGTCACGGTGAACAAAGTTTTTGGCAACAAATTGGCGAGAAGAAAATGGAGGCGTACATTGATGACATGGTCGTCAAGCGAAAGGAGACCACATCAAGGACTTGGAGAAACTTTCGCTAATCTGAAAAGCATAACATGAAGCTAAACAGAGCAAATGTGTGTTCGGTCAGTGGTAAATTCTTGGGCTTCATGGTTAACGAAGGGGATTGAAGCCAACACGGAAGAAAGATCGAGGCTACGCTCGGCATGAAGCAACCTAGGTGCGTGGGACATACTGCGCTTGAATGGAACCATTATTGCTTTTGGCCATTTATCTCCCCTCGCCACCGAAGTGGCGATGTTTTGCTCTTCTTCAAAGTTCTCCGCAGAACAAGAATTTTGAGTGGAATGAGGAATGTGTCGAAGCCTTTAAGCAACTCAAGAAATATCTCGGCGAACCACCTTTGATGAGCAACACGAGAACGGGTGAGAATTTGTACTTGTATCTGGCTGCCACAGATCAGGCTGTGGCCGGTGTTATGGTTAGGGAGGAGTCAAATGTTCAAAACCCGTATTATGTGTCTAAAAGCCTCACCCCAGAGAGTCGATATTTTAATATAGAAAAGTTGGCCTACTTCTTGTCATTGCCGCTCGGAAACTACGAGCCTACTTTTCTCATACATGTGATAATTGTATACACCGACTCACCACTACAAAAAATATTGCACAACCCCGATTTTTCGTGGAGAATGCTTATCGGGTCCATCGAGCTCACATAATTTCACAAAGATTATCGGTACCACAAAAAGGGCTATCAAACACAAGAGAAGGCAGACTTCCCGGTTGAAACAAGTTTTTCCAACCATGAAGAAAAGTTCGTCCCAATTCAAAGTTCATGTGTCGAATAGGAGAAAACAATTAAGATCAAGCCACCACGCTGCTGGGAGTTGTTCGTAGATGGAGTAACAAGCAAAGCGGGAAGCGGAGCATGCATTTTACTAGTTACACCAGACGCAGATCGGGTTCGAGCTCTTCCATCAAGTTTACAGCTCTTCCATTCAAGCGTAGACATGGACATTGACATAGTACTCTAATAATAAGTAAACCAATCGGGATTGATTCCGCTAGCTCATAATCCTACCTTGGTTAAATTAAATTAGCTCATAATCCTACTTGAAGGATTTCAAGTTCTGGGAAATCATTAAAAGTTAACCGGTCGACAATATGAGAGCGCATACCTCTCCAAGATAGCAGAGGATGAACTCAAGATCGGCGTTAAGGCCATCGGTTATGATCGATCACCTGGAAGCACCTTCTATTGACAAGGATCGGATAATGGACATCGAGCCGAGGATCAGGTGTTGGATCGATGAGTACAATGATTTTATTTAGCAGGGCATTTTTCCAGAAGATAAAAACCGAGCAAGAGTAGTCCGAAACCAGGTTTATCGATACTCGATGGTCGGAGGAGTGCTGTACAAGTGATCACAGGTAAGGCCGATGCTTCGCTGTGTTCGACCAGAAATGACCCAAGAACTTTTATATGAGGTTCACCAGGGAGAATGCAGGGGTCATCCAGGGGCCCGAACCTTGGCACAAAAGATTTTGTTCGCAGGTTATTATTGGGTTACATTGAGGAGAGATGCAGCCCAATATGTGCAGAAATGTGACAAATGTCAGAGGTTTGCGGACATACCCAGATAGCCATTGACCGAACAAATGCCAGTAGTTGCTGCCTAGCCTTTCGACATGTAGGGGATCGACCTGATCGGACCTTTTCCCCTGGCACGATCTCAATTCAAGTATACAGTAGTGGCAATCGATTACTTCACCAAATGGATTGAAGCAAAACCATTAGCTACAATCATTGAGAACAACATCATCAACTTTGTCCATGACTACATTTGGTGTTGATTTGGGTTACCCAAAGCTATTGTTTCCGATCATGGCACCAGTTTTCCAATAAATTTATGGCAGAATGTAACAGGATGTATGTTAAACATTGTCAATCTTTAGTTGCATATCCACAAGGAAATGGACAAGCGGAGGCTGCGAACAAACAAATCCTGCATGCTTTGAAAAGCAATTTGGATGATCGAGCAAGGAAGTGGGCAGACGAGCTGCCAGCCGTTTTATGGTCGATCAGGACAACGATTAGAGGCTAAACAAGTTAAACACCTTTTTCTCTCACATATGGATCTGAGGTCAGTAATCCCAATGTAAACAAAGATTTCAAGCATGCATCGGCTCACTTTAATGAGCAGACAACCACTGCAATCGACCTTGACCTTCTCAAGAACGCATCAAGCTCGTGATCGAATGGTTAATTATAAGCGTAAAGCCTAAGGCTCATCGCGATAGAAAGGTTCGGGGAAGAGCATTTCAAGTCGGGGATTAGGTCCTCAGGAAAATCGAAGTTTCAGGACAGCGACCAGAGCGAGGGAAATTGTCACCTAACTGGGAAGGCCCATTTAAAGTTACAGGAATCATCAGGGAGGGCACTTACACCTTACAAAATCAAGAGGGCAAAAATTTAAAGCATCACTGGCACGTCGATCATTTGAAAAAGTATTACCATTAATTCGGTCTTCAATGGGCAGCTACTTCTCTTTTTATGTACTTACATTGAAGGGTTATTTAATAAAAGTCTCTCGAACGTTCTTGGTCAAAGTTATTTGAAAGTTAGTACTTTCATTGATTGAAAGTTTGAAATCCTGTCCGACAAAAGTAAAAACATTCTCAAGCAAATATAAGCACAGCTATGCTCGATAAATCGAGCAAAGTAGGCCCCTGCCCGATTTGTATTTTAAGTTTGTATGCCTTGACAAGAGAAGGGGGACAACCCACTGCCCGGTATTATTTGACGGCTTTGTTCGCTATGGCAGCAAAGGGAGAAAAGTCTCGTTCAAATAAATATTCAGCCTAAATAACTAGTTAACGGTTTAATAAACCAAGGGCCCTGCCTAATTAACGCAGCCCAACAATTCTGCCCGATAAATCAAGCAGCCGGCAATTATTTGGATGCCTGCCAAATTAGCAGAGGGGCCCTGCCCGATAACATTTTTTTTTCTACAAAGTCATTGTACAAACAATATATATATATATATATATATATATATATATATATATATATATATATATATATATATATATATATATAAAGAGCGAACATTCATACACAGCTGTAAACAAAAAGTGTTTCATTTCATCATCATTATAAAATTACAATTGAGGAAACCTATCACAAAAACTATTACAATATGTTAATTCCCTCCTTGTTCGGTGGTTCTTCCCGACGTTTCAAGCTCGACAAAGATTCTATTCATTTTAGATTGCAAGTGAGGAGGAGGAGGAGGAAGAAGCAGCTGAATCGTCTCTTGACCAGGAGGAGGCAGGTTTGTTTCCACGCCGACAGAGGGAGTAGCCTAATTATCTTCAACATCTATCACCACGGGGCCAGCAGGCTGGGGAGCAGGATCCTCATCCTCATCGTCGTTGGCCTCACGCTAAAAAATAGCATTCATCTGGTCAACCAGATTATTGGCCAGTGGAGTGGGAGGGATCCATTCCGGCTCATCGCTCTCCCGGTCATTATTCGCGATGATCCCCAATTCATATTCATTGTAGGGGATCAAAGCGTGGCTCTTCCGGGCTTTAGTACACCAGGGCGAAGCCGCTCCCCATTGCGCCATCATCTCATGCGTTATGTCAGAAGCCAGCCTTCGCCCGACTACGAAGAACATGGTTACACCCTTGAGAATAATAGGGGACCGCCAGTTCGTATCCACGAGTTGCTTTCGAGCTGGGCTTGAAATCATCCACGGCCGGTAGTTTTGGCGATGTGACTTGCCTTGCCGGCCGAGGCTTGTCTGGGAGCTCTCTTCTCGCTTGGCTGCAACCTAATCATCCTCAGTCTTCTTCCTCTCTTCGCTCAAGGTCTTCAAAGCAGCTACTTCCCCATTCTGAGCAAACACCACCTGGGCCTTCAGGCGGATATTTTCCTCCTCGAGCTTCGTCAGCTCGACAACTTTGGCCAGGACCGCATTGTCCTTGGCCAGCAAGTCCTCCTTGTAAAAGCGAGCAGCCTCATCAGATTTCTTCTTCTGCTCAAACAAGGTCCCAGCCTTATCTTTATATTCGTCTGCACGTTTGTGCAAAAAAGTAACCTTGTAGGCGAACTAAAAAACAAAATACAAATGAGCAAGCAACATATAATCAATAATAATTACGCTTATGAAGCAAACAACATAACATACCTCGCTCGTGACCCGGCAAAGCCAACTTCACCAAGCAAGAAGTCGTTCGGAGTTTCGGCATTTGTGGCTTATATCAGTGAACTACCCTCTTGAAATCCCTGCCCACACTTGTGACACTTATATTTCCCCGCTCATGAAGATTAATTCCCTCGAGAGAGGGGACGACGACAAGCTCATTAACCAAAGCCTGGCCCCTTCTCAGGATAAGGGCATCACGAAGTTGGCTCTCAACCAACTGGGAGTGCCACTCCGGGACATTTCTTCGCGTCGAGGAGGAGAAGGTGGCAGCCCCATAACCGAGGGAATCAGAATGATGGGTGAAGGCAAGGGACCAGACGCCCCTTGAATAGTTTCTTGTGGTGCATCCTCCCCTGTTTGGGATCGGATGCTTCGACCTGCCATTCGGGTATCGGTCACAGCTGGTCTCTTCCGAGATGAGTGCTCGGTGGTTGGCGCCGTTACAGGAGATGATCTTGGCTCAGTGGAAGAGCCAGAAGCCCGGGATGACTTCCTGCTCTTTTCGACATATGGAGCCTTAGGTAAAGAGGCAGAAGCAGGCTGCTCGCGCCCTATCAGCTCACCATGACGAGCAGCGGATCTCGCCTTAAAGTCGGTCTTTTGCTGCCTCAGTTTAACCTTCACCACTGCCAGCAAAAAGAAAACAAGTTAGAAAACGTCAAGACATATTTTCTACAAGGCTCAAAAACAAACAACATGTACCAGCATCATCAAAATCAAATCGGGGAGTACAATCCCCCGCTAGACCGCACAGCTCGCACTCACTAGGAAACTTGTTGTTATGACATGTCCCCCAAAACGGAAGAACAGGCTCAGGCGCTATGGCAATCAATTGCTCTACACCCTCCAGGGAAGCAGGATACATCCTGGCCAGGTGCATGACCTTGCCATCCTGCACGATTGATTTCCAACCAATCAACCATTGTTGACCCTACTCGGTCACGCCCAACGCGCCTCTCAACATTGCCATACACCTATGTTCTCCGGTGAAAGTGGCATGACGGTCATAGGTTGGAGGTTTTATTTCGTAAGGGGTCGGGGCAAATGGCCACCCAACCCGGGATTCCACAACAATGATCCTCTTATCCCACTTATCAACCTTATGGGGAAACTCAGTAAATAGCTTCAAAGCCCTAGCCTTTGAATGACCAGTAATCCTGCCCGATCTTTTATCTTTGGTGAATTGGAAGAGTTTTCGGAGTATGGTCATCTCTAGTTCAAAGCCAACCAACCGGCAGGTTGCGCTGAAGGCGATTAGGATTAGCATCGTGGTAAGTTGGAGGTCACATGGAACGACATTGGTTTCCCTTAAAAACTCGATGATGAAGGGGTCCAATGCAAAGCGTATCCCGACGCAGAAAAAGTCGTAGAAGAAGACTATTCTCTTTGTCTTGCTTCTCATCTGAGCAGGAGTCATCTTGGATTCATAGGGAACTCCTCGATAGTCTTCACAAGAGATCTCAATCGAGTTGAACCAATTTCCGACTTCCACAACTGAGTCAATTGACTCCCAGTGAGCAAGAGAGCTCATGTTATAATAATCTTTATTCCAATGTCGCCATCCTGCTCGAGGTCTCCCAGCCAACTCTTCATCGCTAGGGATCCCACTTGAGCTCGCCTCATCCACCTCATCCTGATCAGTGGTCACGTCATTCACAACCCTCTCAGTGGGAATTCGGCTGATCACTTCCTGGGTATTCCTCCCCTCAAAAACATATACTTCAGATCCAGTCTTTCAGAATCTGTGGGTGCACGATTTCCTTGGGCACTATGATCGTAATCATAAGCTTCTTGATCATGGTTAGAGTTATCGTCAAAAAGTCGAAGGGGAGAAGACATCCTATAAGAGATCGAGGAATGTCTTGATTAAAGCCCCAAAAAACTTATAATAACTTGAAGATTTCTCCTCGATCTCTCTGTAAATTACCCATATCTAAACGCAAAACCCTAAAAAGCTACCCAGAAAGCATGAACATGAAGAACATACAGAAAACCCATAAATTTAAAAACAAATTCAATACAGAAACAGAAGAAGAGAATTGGGATCAGAACAAACTTACTTGCGCGTTGAACATGGATCAATTTGCCGGAGGCAGAAATGTGCACTTGATCCAGAATTACAGAAGGAGAAGAAATTCTGGTTAGCTTGAAGACTCACCGCCGTTAAAATCAATGGAATAGAGAAAGATACAGAGACCTTGAAGGCAAGTGGGCAGTAAAAGGTATCAAGGGTTTAGGTTTTCCCCTTTTATAGGCGAAACTTGGGGAAAAAGGCGCCCAAATCACACGCCCAAGGCCTCCCAAATTCAAACTATGGTGGCTGCGATGCACCCGATCAAGCCTGTCATTAATGCCCGCCTCGAAAACACGCAATCCATCATGACTGTACCTAGCCGACGTCACCCCAGAAAAACTTTTCAACTTCCTGCAACCGGCGTTTTGAGTACACCAGCTGTCACCAACAAAGCAACTCCCCTCATTTCTGCAATAACATAGACAAATGTTCTGCTCCCCAATTCAAGCCTTCACAAAGTTCAACCATGCTCCTTGCACCGAGCATAAATACTCGCCGGACAAGGACCAGGGGGCCACCGATGAGCTTGGCCTAAATCCTAATCACGAGCCAGGTACATGGTCCTTCACATTATGAGCACGTGGACGTCAGGGGGCAGGAAAGAGGTCACCTGAGTAGAATAACCCGGGGTAAACATCTTACACATAACCCGAGCAGGGATCTTCCTCACCGATCTAACCGAGCAGGAATCAAGGCTACTCTAAGAATAATTAACTGATAACTCTCGGGCCCGAGATTTAAGCCATTACTTCGTTAGTTACGCAATCAGACTGCGATCATAGTCATAATGGCCTATAATCTCCTACTATAATGATTCAGCCCGGATTTTACTCCCAAAAGGGCTATAAATACCCTACAATACTTCATTTAAAAGGTACACTCTCTTTACACACCGAAACTTTGTTATTTTGTTTTCTACACGCTTAATACTTACTCTCACGCCTAAAGGGTTTCGCGAGGCCCTGCCTTGCATTCCTTCTAAGATGTTTCTTCTTTTGACAGGTTTCTATAAGATCATACGTTCACATAAACCCAGATATCCTACAAACCGCAAGGAACGACCCAAGACCAAATTGTGTAGCATCAGTAATTGCGCCCCCCCCCCCCCCCGTCTTGTAATTTGGCGCTTATCTTTTTATTAATAATATATTTCTAATTTTTTTTTGTGAAAATACTTAGTGTTATTCGGTTAATTATGGATACAATGCAACTCTCTATGTCAAACCGTTATTTCAATTTTTGATTTAAAAAAATTTACGTTTGGAGCCTGGCAACATTGTCCGTATACTGCTTGTAGGGACACAAGTGTCCTTTTAGTTTTAGGCAGAGACATTGAGAAATGAAGAAAATATAAAATAGAAAGAAAAAAAGAAACCTCTCTATTTCATTATTTTTTCTATTTTCATCATTTGGTCATCTAAGGGTGTAGCTCTCTGTAGGTTTCAAGATCCATAGCGTTAGATGTGCATACAAAGGTGCTTTTATTTTGTGGACAGGTGTCCAGCTTTTAAGTGTGGATTTGCTTTCAACTTTTGTTAGTTTGTGTGCTGAAGAGTGCTTGTCCATGTAATTGATTAGCTTATAACAAATTTATTTATTTGATCTTATTTAATGGTAAATGATTTATTAAATTTATGGTTATTTTTTTACAAACATTATCATTTATTATGATAAATTTTCATGTTTGTCCTTAAATAAATTGTGGATGGTTTATTAAATGAATGATTAATTTTGTCCATATATTAATTTTTAAGAGACAATTTACAATTTTATAGTTGAAATAGATAGATAGATATATAGATAGATTGATAGAGATATAATTTACTAATTTGACCTTATTTATTATGATTTTTTTTTTGTTATTATTAATGGAATTGATTATCAAATAATAGATTATTTATTTGACTATTCAATGGAGAGTGATTTATGAAACATTATTTTTTATTATGATAATTTACTTGTTTGTCTTTAAATAAATGGTGGATATATTATTAGATGAAAGGTTAATTTTGTCTATACATTAATTTCTAAGAGACAACTCACGTTTTTATAGTAAAGAAGATAAATTTAGTTGCTTGTCCTTCAATAAATGGTGAATGATTTATTAGATAAAATGTTAATTTTGTCCATATATTAATTTCTAAGAGACAACTCACACTTTTATAGTAAAAATAAGAAATAAGATAGTTAAATAGAGATAACATTGACCTATTTGACCTTATTCAATAGTGAGTGATTTATTAAATTTAGGGTTCTTTTTGTAATTATTCATGTAATTGATTAGCTCATAATAACTTTACTTATTTGACCTTATTCAATGGTGAGTGATTTATTAAATTTAGAGTTATTTTTTTACAAACATTATCATTTATTATGATAAATTTTCTTGTTTGTCCTTAAATAAATGGTGGATGATTTATTAGATGAAAGATTAATTTTGTCCATACATTAATTTCTAAGAGACAACTCACACTGTGAGACCCCGAATCCTTAATTACTTGACTCGGTAGAACGTTTACGTACTTTGTTCTAGCTCGCAACCTTTGAGAGATCCTAGGTCTTTGTGTACTTGCTTGGAGGCATTTACATTCATAATAATCATGTTTATAAGTTTAAATGTGGCCACGACATTCATAATAGTCATCATCGTAAGTTTATTTCCCCGATTCACGTATTCCCCTCGGCCATGGTAGGTTTATAGTAATTTGGCTATAGTTTTCTGTAGACAACTCGGAATTGAGATTCGTTTGATGCGTTAGAAAATAGACGTCAAGATCTTTTTAACCGTACCTCATGCATAATTTTTAAACTTGTATTTCAGTACATGCGCATTTTTAAAGTTGACTAAATCATTTATTCTCGGTAATTCCAGAAATTTGAGTTTTACTTTATTTATTGGATTTACTTGGAGACCCTTAATGAATTTCACTAAACCTAACTTGAAATCTTAATTAGACCTTAATTAGATTGGATTAAGCACAAGTAAAATTTTTAGCACTAAGTCCTTAATTAGAGACTTAATTTCACTTAAAAATTGACCTATCATAGCTTGACACATGGAATCCACTCACATCCTAACCTTGGTGCCTTAAAATATCTGATTTTCTCCACTCATTACACCTCCTATCTTAGATATTTACAGCCACCATTGATGAGAGCTTGTGTGTGGGAGATTCTTGATGAGATTAGTGTGTGTTTTGTGATTTCCCGGAGATCCGGCCACCCGATTTTGGATTTGAGGCCACCCAATCGTAGCTATCGACGAGGAGACTACTAATCATTGGTTTGTTTTATCATCCATTCTTTTGATCTAGACTGAAGGTACGTTTCTAATTCTCAGAATTTTGTAGACTACATTGTTTGTCATGCTAGTCTTCATTAAACTTGCTTAGATCATGCTAAGGAAGAGTTTTATCAAGTTTATAAAATGTTTTGATGCTTCTATGAAATCTGAAAATTTTTCCATGGATCTTGACTTGATGATTTTGGTCATGGGTTTAGTTTGAAATATGTTTAGGCTTTGATTTGGAATCATTGTTGTTCATAAACTTGTTGGAAAACAAACAATATACAAATACAGTCTCTGTTTTGGGCAAATTTTGGGAAGTTACTGTCTTACTGGTACTAATCTACTAAAGGGAATTTTCTAAAAATGTAGTATGTTATACCTATACATGTTAGTAAAAATGTCGTATGTTATACCTATACATGTTAGGTAACTCTCTGTAAAGTTTCAAAAAATTTAGAGTTAAGGAAGTATTTTTCATTAGTCACAAATCGTGGCTGTTCCAGTAAGCTGTTACCAGAAAATCAATCTGTTAACGTGATATCACTACAACAAAAATGGTCTTTTACAACGTTTTAAAAACGTTGTAATAGGTCTTTAACAACGTTTTAAAAAACGTTGTGTAAACTAACGTTGTAATAGGTCGTTTTTTTTACAACGTTTTAAAAAACGTTGCAAAAAACGTTGTCTTACGTCATTACACAACAACATTTGTGGACAATAATAACATTTTAAAAACGTTGTTAATAATCTACCACAACGTTTACGAAGAAAACGTTGTAATACACTTTCTACAACATTTATTAAAAAAACGTTGTAGAAGGTTTTTTACAACGTTTTCGTAATAAACGTTGTAGAAAGGTTACTACAACGTTTTTTAAATAAACGTTGTATAAAGTTTTATACAACGTTGTTTAAACAAACGTTGTAAAAGGCTTTATACAACGTTTGTTTACGAAACGTTGTATAAAATTTTTTACAACGTTTAAAAATAAAACGTTGTATAAAACTTTTTACAACGTTTGTTTAAACAACGTTGTATAAAACTTTATACAACGTTTATTTAAAAAACGTTGTAGTAACCTTTCTACAACGTTTATTACGAAAACGTTGTAAAAAACCTTCTACAACGTTTTTTTAAAAAACGTTGTATAAAGCCTTTTACAACATTTATTTAAAAAACGTTGTAAAAGGCTTTATACAACGTTTTTAAAAAAAACGTTGTAAAAGGCTTTATACAACGTTTTTTAAAAAAACGTTGTAAAAAGTTTTATACAACGTTTTCTTAAGAAACGTTGTATAAAGTTTTATACAACGTTTATTTAAAAAACGTTGTAGTAACCTTTCTACAACGTTTATAAAACGTTGTAAAATAGCCATTTTCCAACAAAAAAAAATTAAAAGCTTATTATCCTGGATTGTTCTGTTCCTGAAACATAACCTGATTTCATTCAGATTAGCCTGCATTCTAAACCTCTCTAACAAGCTTTGCAATACGTTCACTAGGCAGCAGTTTTTTTAACTCTCTCATCCGAGTCAATATATATCAATAAGCCTTTGTGAGCACTCGTCCATAAAATACTGAATGAATAGAAATTACAGGGAGAGGAGAGAGAGAGATGTTCAGTATGACAAAGATGTTCGACCATACAAGTCATACAATTTCTTTCTGTAACCATATAAATCCAAGAAAAATCTCACGATACGACAAAACCACCTTTATCTAAGAAAAATGGACTTCCACTGGGAGCTTGTTTTAAAACATCAGTGCAAGTTCCCTGCATCAGGCGCATTTCAGGTTTTGTATCAAGACGAATATCCAGGACATAAAATTTTGGAATAGTTACATAAAGGTCTGCTTCTGAAGCTGGAAGTCACACGATACGACACCCAAAGACCCTCTAGCTGCAGCAATAACATGGAAGACTGAGCACATAGCAAAGAGAAGGGAATGAAGTATCATGTTTTAGTTAAACAGACAATCAGCTCATGATAGAAAATGATATAGCTTCTTTAGACACAGCACAGACAATATATATACAAATATATACTCACAGCAATATGCGCCAGTGATCCTTGCCGAACTCCATGAAACTACAAAAAGATACCACTATCAAGCTTCCAACCAATAATACCTATTCATGATAGGGATAAACTACATGAGAGAAAGAATAGCACATATGAAAGCTAACCGGACACTAATACTATTAAATCATTTGGTAATACTTTTCAAATTAAAGAATTTCAACTAGAACCGATGTTGCTAGTCATGTCCATTCAACAGAAGATCACACCATCATTCAGTTGAATTTGTAAACTTCAAGAATGTTGGCATCATAAACTAATCAGGTTGCAACTTGATCAAGCAATTTCTCATGATAAATTTGGTTATAATTAAAAAGACAGGTTCGTCAAAAAAAAGAATAGAGTGCCCTACTTAGGATTCAAATTGCAAGGTTCTTTCGGATGATGCTGCAATGATTTGCTTTGCTCAACTACCTTAACCTCTATTAGGACCCTTGGAACTAAACTAAGAGGGGTACAATCTCAATACCAAATATACCCTAAATTTCAATTAGACCCCGAATTAACAAATTAAGTATTGACTCACTGTAATCAAGAATAATGAAGGGCCAATCAAGTTATAAATATCCCAGTATTCACACAAACAACATGAATCAAATTACACACCAAAAGAAGGCGATCTTCGCAATTTGCGGAAAGAAAAGAACCACTCACACAGAGACAGAGGGAGAGGGAGAGGGAGAGACCTGATTTTTGTCATCAGTGTCTACATCTGTGGACGTGTCAGTCTGTTGGCTGGTATCTGCCATTCCAGAGTCACCCCAGTTCTCAAAATGCCCATTTCCCAAAGACCCACCACCTCCTCCTCCACCTCCACCACCACCACCAACAGCCACCATATTTAGTGGTGCAGCAGCAGCACCACCACCCTTGTGCATCATGAACTGCCCTGTACTAAAAATTGCGTCCTGAAAAATCTGGTGTATAACACAGTCAGATTATAGGAAATCTGAAAAGGCTAACCTGCTCTTCATCACTGATTCCAACTATGTCCATGGCCCTTCTGGTTTCAAGATACTCGTGAGCATCATTTACTCCATCAAGCTCATAACATTTTGACTGATTTCAGTAATGGTAAGACTAGGGGCTCCCCAGTTTAAACTTCTCTCTGTCCAGCATCAATGTCAAAATCTCTTAAGTAATCAAATACGATGTTCAAAGGGTAAATCCATAATGGAAAAAAAGAGCAAGAGGAAGTATAATCTAAATACCTCGGGTGGTGCTGATAAAAGAAGATAAAAGCAATGGTAGTTTCTTTCAGGATCTGAAATTTGGCATACATAAGAGCTCTCGAGCAGGTAATCTCTTATAGGTACCCCGGAAATCCTTCCCATCTTGTACTCGTCTTTTGTTATTTTTTCATCAGTCTATGAATGAGTTAGATTAGAAAAATTCACATTCTTACACTGATTCATATAAACATTTTATTTGATGTAGAATTCCAAACTTTCCAGTTAATGTGCCTTGTGTTCAGTATAGCCTGTTAGTTGACATGTAAGGGTCTTCCTTGGCCTGAAGGCAAGGTCGCCTTGCTATGGCCTGAAGCTATAATATTCATTTATTATTTTACCTTTCTGGCATACCACAAATCAGTGATAAAGTTCTTGTGTTTCTGATGCGCATGGGACTGCCAAGGTTCTCGAAGGAACGAATAAGGGTTGGACGAAGTGGGCTGCAACCGGGGTTGGACGCGTTAGCTACGGGCTACAAGAAAACACAAGTATGGACAGGGAAGGCACGAGTATATGGGGTAAGAGGCATGGGCTGTGTGCAGGATTTTGGACAGTTTGTGGGCAGGTTGTTGCTAGATTAAGGTAGCAGTTTTATTGGGTAGCAGTTTTTTTTGGGTGGCAGTTGTTGAACGAAGACAAGGCTGTTTTGAACGCAGACACTAAATGTGGGGCTGTTCAAAAGTAAAATCGTACAAAGGACAGTGAGAGTAAAGTTGATAAATTCAGCAATAGTTTATAGGTTGTAGGTGTTTCATCCGAAGAAATGAAGCTTGGGACTGCCTATTCACACGGGGTAGATGCTGAGTATTTAAAGTTCAGAATAGCGTGGGAGGGCAGCAAGATTGGTACTGATTTGAAAGACAAAAAAAAGTGATTGTTTCTAAAGGTCTCAGGTGTAGAACAATAACGATGGGTGGTAACAAGTTTGGGGCGGCTATGACGCCAAGAGTGCAACAAAAACGAGACATGAGAAATAAGTTCAATGAGTTTAACTCAAACACCACATTTGCAATCTCCCTTCTGTTTGGTAGTAGGGATGTGTAACAGTGGCATACAAGTTTTGCTAATGGTTTATGCATATCATTATAAGGTTATTAAAATCATTTCTCTTGGTCGCCTTAAACTGATAGATATGCATTGACTTCTGTTGTTTTCCACAGAAAAATGCAGGTGTCTGGTGCTGACTTAGCATCAAAAGATCAAGGTGTCTCAGATAGTACTAAATCCCAAACAACGCATGAAAGAAGTCGAATTTTGGGCAGCAATCCTTGGCATGATCGTGGGATTTGTGATCACACAAGGGGAGCATCAAAGTCGGGATAGTATAGTCAAGAATGACAGGAAGTACAGAATCAAACCATCAACTACGCTACCACAAGGTTCACTCATCAATGTGTCTCCTAAGTAGAATTTATTTGCTAAAAGGGAAGTGTTTAAAGAAGATGGAGTTGTTTTCATGGGAAAATCTCAAGGGGTTCTTTTGAGGAACAAGTTTGGTTTTGAAGTAAGTAAGGGTGTAGATAACTCGACAATACAAAATTTCAAGTATGAAGGCCGTGGTTGCAAATTCAGTTGTTCCATGTTGCTAGGAGAAGGTGAAGCCGCGGTTTGGACAGATGTTTTGGACACGTTTCTTCCAATTTTGATGCTCAATGATCAGGTAGGAGAAGAATCATTTGTTGCAAAGAAAACTATGGTTACTCGTCTAGAAGAAGCAAGAATGAAGAGTATGGTATTGGGGTTCGAAATTGTTGAAAAGTATTTCGGTAGAAATAGTGAAACAAAGGGGTTCGAGCTGTCCAAACAAGGGCGGATCAGCCGTGACGTACAAGAATGGTTCCAGATGGGAGAAGGTACAAGATTGAGGGCAATCTCTTTTCAAGAAAGGGGGTATGTTGTCGTGTGTGTGTTGTGTGGGTTGTTGCGGGGCTGTTTCGGGGTCGTTTTCAGGCAGCCTAGTCAAGCAGTTTTGGGCAGCTTTGTGGCTGATTGAAACAAAGTATACCTAAATACCAAGTTCTCTGTAACAAGGCTCATTACCCTGCTAGTTTTATTTGTTTTAAACAAGAAGAAAACTTGAGAAGAGATAATAGATTACTAAGACTGACAAAACTTGTAAATTTCATGAATATAATAATACTTGTAATCCATTTCAAATAGCAAGTGCTAAGTTATCTTCAATTGCTAGAAATCAAGCAGGTTTGGACAGGAATCCCTTGTGAAAAAAAAGGAAAGGAAAATGTTTTGGAAAATGATACAAATACAAATACAGCAAGGTAGCTTTCCATCAAAAGAAAATGAACTAATCCTCCAGTGAATTAGACTTTAGAAAAACATGATCAAAAAAGAGATTGAGATGATTGCCTAAATTACAATAAAAAGGCATCGGTATAATACAACCGAAAGGTAGCAACACTTCAAAATGTGGAGAAAAACATTAAGGATTTAACTCTCCTCATCATTTTCAAAGAAATTTAGTGACCGGTTCAAAAGATACATACTAACGGAAATTTTTTATGAGAACCAATATGTAACCAAAAAAAATGGACACCACAATAGAACAATGCTCAGATGATATTTCTCTAACCAACAAGCGTAAGATACAAAGATCTAAAGAATGCAAACTATGCTGTTTACCTTCAGCTCGCTTTAGCGCATTCTTTGGTTTAGCAAAAGTTGCCATTTTAATCTCTGGGATCTTCAACCTGATATGGATACAGAAAATCAACATTTTTTGTGTAGCATAGCACAGTACTATGGATGATTTAACGACTAGCAATAAAAATTTGCATCCAACTTAAACTCTCAGATTTTCTGTACTAGATACAATAACATTTTACAGAAATGATCATACTTTACAGCAAGTAGCAATGTAAAAACTAGTTAAACTAACTTATACTACTGCAGTCAAGTAGCAATGTAAACTCTTCTGAAAAAAAAAGGAAGCTTTAATGCAGGAAAAACTAGTTAAACTATCTTATACTACTAAAGTCAAAACAGGACATTTATTTAGGAGAAGAGGGAGTATATGTTTTGGAAAATGATGTTGCATGCTACAAGTCCAACTCCACATGGTATAAGAAGAAACATAAAATTTAATGGAGTTAAATACTCTGGGTTTGGTCTCCTTCGGAGTTTAGTTGATTAAATAAGTTGGGATTATGTTTGTTAAATTTGGTAAAGGGCTATGAATTGTAGCCAAAGAGGAAGTATGGTACGTCAAGAAGGATGGAAGTGGGGACCTGGAATTAATTAAGAAGGTGATAGCTAATACTCGGAAATAAGAGATGTTTAACTCACTATAAGTGAGATAGGGAAATCCATTTTGATTGTTGGGTATGACGGTTATTCCTGTTGAATACCCTCTCACTTGATCCGGTATGCCTATGAACTTCCCCCCATCCCGAGGACCACTTCTCCAATATGGCTTCAAATCATTCCAAACAAAAGCTTGTGGTGGCTTATCGGATGAAAGCCCAACAATGAACTTTCCGGGTGATGGATCATCATCGCTTTGCCAAGAGGACAGCAGTTGCTTTTGCTTGTCTGATTGGTTTGTCTTCATCCCTAACCTCATTGATGGTATAAGGATATTACTAGGATTATCAAAACTCACCCATAAGTTCAATCCTGAAAGACTATCATAAATACACAAGTCTCCATTGTCTGAAAGCACATCATATGCGCTATTGGTTCGAAAAGAAAAATTCGTTGACCAGGCAATATTTCGCTTGCCATCCTGAATTTTCAGATTCCCGTCACTGCCCCTAATTAGACTTGCGGCTGTGTCTGTAACTGTGAGAGGATTTTCTCTATTTGCTACCCATACAACATTCTCGACAGAAGTGTCCTTGTACCTTATCCCAAGATATGTTTTACTTGAATAACCAGGACAGAAGAAGCCCAACTCAAATATTTGACTGGCATATATGAGAGTCTGCCCCTTCGAGAGTCCTTGAGATTGAATTAAGGTATTAGCTGCACAACAAGATTCTAGTGTAACACTCATGATGTACAAGCTTAACATGTCCAATTAATATGAACAGATTAATATGTTCTGAATCTGTAAACTGATTTTAAAATCTATAACATAAATGGATTCTGGAACAGTTTTCTGTGTTACAGTTTTAATGCAGAAACAGATTAAAATATTGAATGAATCTGCATTAAAAAACAGTGTACAGTCCAGCAGAAACAGAAAAGGAACTGAAACAAAAAACAGGATATGATGATGATTGAATGAATCTGTAATAGAAACAGATAAAACAGAAGCAGAAACAGGTTGTTTTAATGCAGTTTATATGAATGTCCAGAAACAGGTTTGCAGTTTTTATGAAAACAGAAACAGAAACAAGCACAGAAACAGAAACTGAAACAGGTATGAATCTGTAATTTGAAACAGAAAAAGATTATTTATGTTCTGAAATCGGTATGTACAAACAGGTTAAGTGGTTTAGCGAAAACATAAAACAAAACTATACACAGAAATTTCTCACCTCAATCTTTTCTTTCCTCGCAACTGACTCCCAATCCTTTGCTGCAATTCCAGTTTTCCAGTCAAGGTTAACACTAACTACTCCCCCTTTTTCATTATGGCCATCCAACCAGAAACATGCGAGGTACTGGCCAGCCTCGTTAGTAGTAAATACAAATTGACCATATGTCACATTCTCTTTATTATGAAGGGTATTTCCATATGGTGATGTCACCTGCAAGAGTGACACAGCCCATTGTTTTCATCACTCAAAAGCATAGCATAGCTAACTTCAGTATGGAATTTGAAACAAACAAAGTTTCATCAGGGCCAGACTACAACTTGTTTCTTATTTACTTGTTCCAGATAACTCACGGGCCATCCAACCTATTTTGGCTAAGGGTTTTCCATGTGCTCTTGTAACTAATCTCAACCCCATTCTATAATACAAACATAACACATATTGTTGTCTTCTGACGCAGAAAAATCCTTAATATAATCAGGAAATTTTGCATACAAACTTCATTGAAATAATCACATTTCACGCACATTTGGGTTTGTGTGTGTGCTAGCAGAGCAGAGAAAGAATCAGTTGCAGCTAGGATCTCCTCTGTTTAAACCATGGGCATGGATGGACAAGCTTGTGAGCTACAAAATAAGGACACGAGTCACCAAGGATGGGCTATCTCCCGCCATGCTTATTCTGATCTGACCAACGTTTCTCCAGTTGTGTTTTTATACCTTTTAAAAGAATGTTATGTTCATGGCACATGCAAGGCAACTGCAAACAGGCCAACCATGAATTCCAAATCTAAAATATATCCAAATCTATATGTGATGAGTTTTGTCATGACTCTCTTGTTATGAGTTAGTAGAGTTATATAAATTTTTGTTTGGTGTGGTCAGTGGTCACTTGAATCTCTTCTATCTTCTATCTGCCATTCTGCCTATTGCTTCCTCACAAGAGATTTTCATTCGAAGATTGTATAATTGGTCCAAGGAGCTTATCTTGGAAACAATAATGGTTCAAGCCATTCTGCCTAGATACTGTTGTTCAACATAAGATTTTTAAATAAAATACCGCCAGTTGACCTCCTTTATTCTTTATGATGTTATTCTTCAGAACTGTAAGCCCTTAGTAGAGGATAATGTGTTCAATCTGCACTCTGATTTGTACTTTCCTAGGGTGTATGCTAAACTAAACAAACTGATGCATCTTGCTATTTGATTCAAAATGGAGTAATAGTGTTGTGTGGACTTGATTTGGACTTTCTTAGGCATTCTACAAGGCCTCAAAGTAGAGATTTGGTAGTGGTCAGTCTCCAGGTAAATATCTTAGCTGTATAAATCAAAATAAATCAAAATAAACCCACTGATTAAAAAAATAATCTTAGTAAGTACAAAAATCTCAATTAAAGAAACCATCAAAGAAAAAATAAACCCACTGATTAAAACAAAAATAAAGAGTGAATAACGAAAGAAAAAAACCAAATTTTTGAGGGCTGGAGAACTTACCATTCGGGTCGGAGAGAATACCAGTAGACAACAGTTGATGGAGTCTGGACTTTCAACACATTCTGTACATTTTGTACATGCTGCTTCTTTTCTGCTAAATTCCACCTGAATATGTTAGTAACTGAATCTTACATATAGTTAATGCCAGAAAACTAAATTCCACCAGTATATTACAGCCTAGATAGTCTCCGTCGTGAACTAATAACAAATAGTTAAAGCCAGAAAACTATACATACAAATGATTTTACGACCCCCACCCTTCTCCCTTTGTACTCATTATACCGGTAGATTATAACAGTTTTGACTAAAGTCTTGATCATTTTTCTAACAAGTTGAAATAACATTCAAAGACTTTGTTAGAATTATCTAAATATAGCCTGCCCATTTGTGCTTAGCTAGACCTTATTGACTTGCAGGAACTCATCAAACCCTACTATCCCTTTTTCAATGCAAAATAGCACCACCTACCAATTGTTTAGGGGGGACTTATTTATAGAATATTATACTTTTTTCCTTTTAGATCTAATTTCAAAATATTATGGTTTTTTGTGTATTTATTTTGAATGCTTATATTGCAGATAATTTGGTTGATTCTAGGAGTTAGTTGTGATTGACATAGTAAAAGATGCCATGATTGGCCATGGATGAAATTCAGGAAGACGTCGTTGTTAATGAGTTGAATAAGGATGAAAATTAGATGAAATATAAGGAGCATTCACACTTAAGTAAGTCTCCAAATGGTGGTACAAGTCCCCAAAACCCCCAGAATGTTGGTATTGGATATACCATCTTTATGATCTACATAACAGCATAATTTAATATGAATGGCTTTCAATTTTAGTAGTCTTGTAATTATCTGTTGTCGTGTTACTTTTTTATTTTTCTCTTTTTAAGTTTCAATAGCATGCAGAATCTGCCAGTCACAAATTGTTCAGACTTTCAGTACAATTAGAATGGTACTGAGGATTCATCTGAATCTGGTTTAGACAACAATCCAGATCTTGGACCGTTTCTGCTTAAGCAGGCTAAGGATTTGATTTCTTCTGGGGATAATCTTCGTAAAGCCCTTGAATTAGCTATTCGAGCAGCAAAATCATTTGAGAAAGAGGGCTGGGGTCAGAGGCATGGCCAAGAGAGACAGCCAAAGAGAGCCTGCTTAAACAATTTTATTTTTTAAATGTTTCTTTCTTGTATGAATCATTTTGGACCATGTACATTGATGGCTATCTAGCGGTTCATGTATAAGAATGGGAAATTTTTGAATTCCAGTTCTTTTTTTTTGGGGGGGGTTCTATATGACGATATTTTTCCAAGCATATTTATTAAAATTTAAACTGATTTGATATGTAAAACTTACTTTCACTTGCTTTCCCTTTTTTCTTTCCATCCATTTACTTGTTAACTACAGAATGCAGGATTGGTTCCTATTTAGTTTCCTACTTCATCCCTTGTAAAATGTTGAACAAACTAGGGTAGGAGTAGATACTGTTGAAGTAGTTTGGTTCCATAAACCATGTTAGGTTATTCTTACCTTTCATTAATCAGTATGAAAATTGTGGGGTTCTATATGAAGATATTTTTCCAAGCATATTTATTAAAATTTAAACTGATTTGATATGTAAAACTTACTTTCACTTGCTTTCCCTTTTTTTTTCCATACATTTACTTGTTAACTACAGAATGCAGGATTGGTTCCTATTTAGTTTCCTACTTCCTCCCGTATAGAATGCTGAACAAACTAGCGTAGGGGTAGAAAATGTAGAAGTAGTAAGGTTCCATAAACCATGTTAGGTTATTCTTACCTTTCATTAATCAGTATGAAAATTGGTTACTGATCACTCGTGTTACATAGTGACGCGAGAGTTATGTGGGATCAGAAGACTGGACGTTCCCGAGGGTTTGGATTCGTCTCGTTCCGGAATCAACAGGTGCCATTTACTGCATGGAACTTTGTAAAACCTAGATTTAGTTTGTGAGATGATCCTCTCAATTTTCTTTTGCAGGATGCTCAAAGTGCAATAAATGACCTGACTGGTACGTATAGTGTTTATTTTTCAGTGTTTTAAGTTATCCTTGGATATCTAGGACTTATTTTTGCAATTGCCAATTTATATGGAAATACATTCTCAGCTATCTGGTTAAATTGTATATATTCTTGATTCTTCTTTATTTGTATTTGGTCCATTTTACATGAACCGGCATTTGTTATAATCTCATTGTTCAGGAAAGTGGCTTGGGAGCCGACAGATACGCTGCAACTGGGCTACAAAAGGTGCTGGTACTAGTGATGACAAGCAGGGCTCGGACTCTAAAAGTGTGGTAGAACTAACAAATGGCTCAGGTCTGTTATCTTGCACAAGTTTTGAAGTTTTTTGTTGTTATGTGAACTCAGTATAATAGGGTATAGTTTGTAGCCATTGAATACAGAACAATCATTCTATTCAAGATTTAAATCAGTGGAATGCTTTCTGGTTCCTGTTTGCTGATGTTTTTGGTCTTGATGAGGGCCATTTTACTTAAACATTTTTTTGGTCTTACTTTTGCAGAAGATGGTAAAGAGCCGACAAATAGTGATGCTCCAGAAAATAACCCACAGTATACCACTGTATACGTGGGCAACCTCGCTCCGGAGGTAAGAAACAATCTTTCTCCGTTAACGGGTAGTAGCAATGAATACCAATCTCTCTCCCACCTCTCCTTCCCCCAGTTTTCAATTTTATGATCTACATAACAGCATAATTTAATATGAATGGCTTTCAATTTTAGTCTTGTAATTATCTGTTGTCGTGTTGCTTTTTTATTTTTCTCTTTTTAAGTTTCAATAGCATGCAGAATCTGCCAGTCACAAATTGTTCAGACTTTCAGTACAATTAGAATGGTACTGAGGATTCATCTGAATCTGGTTTAGACAACAATCCAGATCTTGGACCGTTTCTGCTTAAGCAGGCTAAGGATTTGATTTCTTCTGGGGATAATCTTCGTAAAGCCCTTGAATTAGCTATTCGAGCAGCAAAATCATTTGAGAAAGAGGGCTGGGGTCAGAGGCATGGCCAAGAGAGACAGCCAAAGAGAGACAGCCAAAGCCAACATGGCAAGAGTTATAATCAAGTAAAGTCCCATATTTTGTTAGCTAACTTGGGGATAATCAAATTGGATTAATCAGATGGCTCAGTTTATACTTCTTGTGAGATGTGAAAAATTTAGCAGAGGAAGGATGTTTATTTATACAGAGAAAGAGTCCTTGAATAAGTCTTTTATATCTTTCATTACTCAATTAGATTAAGACCAAGTACATTAATTAAAGAACCATTCATTCTTCACCAACTATGGTCATCTTTTTCCCATTAAGCTTGGCTCTGAATCAAGAAATAGTCTTTTTTTCATAGAATTTACCAACTTCTGACTATATGAACTTTGGTTTAAACCGACAATCGCATAGTGTTTTGAAAAGTCTTTCAGCAACTCTATTACGGAGAAATGGAGAGTTGTCAATACTTTAGACCGATGATGGTCGATCAAGTCTTACCATGCTTATTTGTATATTATAAACACGTGTCATACAAAGAAGATATTTGTAGAGTTGAGTGTGGTGAACCGTTCATAAATCTATGGCTATATATTTGAAAATGAAAAGATATCTCTTTAAGTTTTTTAGTTGAATTCTTCGTGATTACTTGTCTCACTTCCTCTCTCTGTCTTCATATATGAGTTAAGTATATTATTGTCAATCTAAAATTAGAACCTTCATAGATGTGGTTTAATATGACTCGACAGTAACTTAGATATTTAATGTTTTTATCCCAACTTTTCATCCATTAAAAGGTCAGGCACATTCAGGGCCTTGAGTGTGTTTGGATTTGTACCTCCTGAAACTTCTAAGAAAATATGTCATCTCTAAGGCATGCATGTTTAGAATAACACTAACATTCTTCTTAAAATTATCAATAATATTGGGGTTGATTCCAATGATGATCATTGATTTGTGAATGTTCTGTAATGCATATAGCAGAATCTGTGTTCCTCAGAATATAATAATATAGACGCCCTCGACCCATCTGAATCTTTCCTCACAGTCCGTGAATATAGATGCATGCCACACTCAATTCAAGCATAAAACTTTGCAGAAAGTAATTCCGCGACTGTTTGAACAACCTGATTCTCAGAAGTCACCTCTCTAGGCATGCAAAGATCAATTGACACTTGCATACTTTATCTCTATTTTAAGTACTAAATGTAAATAATTACTCATCTCACTTTAAGCAGGCTAAGGATTTGATTTCTTCTGGGGATAATCTTCGTAAAGCCCTTGAATTAGCTATTCGAGCAGCAAAATCATTTGAGAAATGTGCTAATGGTAAGCCTAGTTTAGATGTTGTCATGTGTTTACATGTTACTACAGCTATATACTGTAATTTAGGTCAGTATAGTGAGGTTATTCCTGTTCTCGAGGAGTCAATTCGAATTCCAATGATCGAGGTGGGTCAAGATCACGCACTTGCCAAATTTGCTGGTCATATGCAGTTGGGAGATACTTATGCCATGGTGGGTCAACTAGAGAATTCACTACAGTGTTACACATTGGGTTTGGAAGTTCAGAGACAAGTTTTGGGGGAGACAGATGCTCGAGTTGGTGAGACTTATAGGTACTTGGCTGAAGCTCATGTTCAAGCATTGCAGTTTGATGAGGCTGAGAAGCTTTGTCAGATGGACCTTGACATTCATAGAGAATACGGGGCACCTGCTTCTCTTGAAGAGGCAGCTGATAGGAGACTCATGAGGCTTATATGTGAAACAAAGGGGGCCCAAGACGCTGCTCTCGAGCATCTAGTATTGGCTATCATGGCCATGGTGGCTAATGGGCAGGAAAGTCAAAAGTGGGGAATACTCCAAATTGGCGCAGTTAAAACAATCGGCAATGCCACTTTAAGTCAAAAGTCATTCTAATCAATCTAATCATCATAGGATGCAGAGATCCAAGGTGGGTTGGGACATGCAAGCAAAGGGTACAAAGGGGGCATGGCATCAAGCCATAACCCTAAAGGGTTGGTCATACATTGCTAGAAAAAAGCTGTAGAGAACTTGTTGTACCATTGTCCAGGTGCCTGTTTAAGGCCATACTGAGATTTAAGGAGTTTGTATACAACAGGATTGGCTAATGTTTTGGCAGAGAGATGAGAGGGTAACACATAGCCTTGAGGCAAGTCCATATAGACCTCCTCATCCAAGTCACCAGAATCAATGATCCAATCAGTGGAATGAATGACATGCAGAGCTATTCTGACTGAACTCATAATACTAGAAACTGTAAGATCATTACGTGCAGTTTGAGTAGTAGGAGAAGTAACATCAGGTTGTGTTTTATATTGATGCTTACTGATTTTAAATTCAGTAATTATCATACCTAGAAAAGTGCATAATCCAATGTTCAGACATCACCTAGATGCATATTAATGGACAAATACGAACTTAAGTAACTAAACCCACATAAAATATACAAATATAAATATTGAACTGACCTGCAATGGTTTAGCACTAGAACGATTAGTATTCGACTGATGAACTCAACTCGTTGAACCATCATCAACTCCATAAAAAACTGAAAAGCAATGACCAAAGCTTGGTATGTAAGAAAATACACTCCACACTAAATTCAATCTTGATTGACATTGAAATACCTGTTCACATTTTCCAAGCATTTCCTTCTCCCTCCTCCTTTATCCGGGCTTGGGACCGGCAATGCAATGCTATATATAGCAATTACATTGGCGGAGTTAAAAAGGGGTTAGTTATCTAAATGGTGCATTAGTCTCTAAAACAATAATCAACAATAGCCAAAGCAATTAATAAAAGGACTTAACATAGATTAATAGTCTAAAAGTTGAAAATACAAGTCCATGCACAAAATATACATATCCAAAAGAGCCGTACTACACAAAGATTAATCAAAAGTGATGTAATCTTTATTCCATGCAACTGTACTCCCAACTGCATCCTCAATGATCGACATGGCAGAATTAGTCCTAAATAGTGGAGCCTTGGGATCCAAAGACACATGGACCCAAACTTTCCAAACATCTTTTCCAAGGGGAATATGGTGCGCCACATCATTAGGGTCTGTTGATGCTATTGAAGCTTCTGCAACAACATTCTTTTGCCAATTAAGCAACTTGCATTTCCTACCAATATCAGCATTAATGGGAGCGGGAGCATCTCTTGCATTTACATCAGTACTACCGACATGAGAGCTGCCATTTTGTGAATGAGGAGAGGGTGTGTTGCAATTTATAATACCCATTGAACGAGGAGGGGGGGCATTTACAGTCTCATTTCCCTTAGAAGCGAGCTGTAGACAAAAAAAAAAAACAAACAAAACAACATTTAAATGACAAACATAAATTAACATAATTAAAATAACTCTTTAAAGCAATGTATTTTATAGTCGAATATTTGCCTGCATAATTAGATTCATCATTTGATTTTTCATGTCTGCCATTTGATTCGTCATTTCATTTTGCATGTTCATCAAACTTGAAACCTGGTTCTCAAGTAATTGTACTTTTTTAGAGCCATACATACGGGCACCTACTTGAGATGGGGTAATACCAAATCCCAACCCTCTGACTCTTCCATTTCGTTCAGGTCCAAGGGTGTGAGAGAGTGCATCTTCAGTGATAGATAATGAATTCTCAGTTGTTTGTGAGGAATTGAACTCTTTGATTTTACTCTAGAAAATTTATAAACAAATGAGTAATAAGATATAAAATAGTCAAACATAATTAGAAAATAGATAATTTAATAAAAATGTACTCTCACCACACATTCACCGACAAAAGTGTTAGGTACTTCCCCATTCTTTTTGGTGTGTGCTTTACACCAAACATCTTCTCGCCTTATTTCTACATTTGGACTCTCCTTTTTCTGAAAAATGGCGCAAAATTTAAGTCGCAAGACAAAGTATTAAGCATACCTTACCAAAAATCCTATGGTGTAGGTTCATAGCAAGTTACCATATCCTCCTCGAGTCGGGCATACCCCTTCCGACTCATAGTGTGAGGTGTTTGATTCTTTGCCCTGATTTGTTTGTATTTTTCACTCTTAACCTACACCAAAAATTTGTTTGTAAATAAACATACCTTACCAAAAGCCTTAATAAAAACTTATAATGTGTACCTCAAATTGATTAGATAGCTTCTTCGCTATAAAATCATTCCAGTCTTCAGAAGATTTTATATTACTTGGTTTAAGGCCATCATAAACAGACTCCTTATTAGGGAGTTTTGAGGCTTCTCTAAGTGATGATATTAGCCTCGACTTAAACTCTCTCCAGCGAGTGCCCATCACTTGAAGAAAAAGTTTCTTGAATATATCGTCAACTTTGAACCTTGCCTGTTAAAAAGAAACATAACATCAGATCTATAACAAGTGCACTTATAAAGTTATATTTAAACTTGAGTTAGTTATATAATTATTACCGTAACACATTGCCACAAAGAATCCTTTATATGAGCATCAACTTTCCTCCAATCTTCAAAAGTCACAGCTACCATATCTCGAGCCAAGGCACCCAAGTACGAAGATAACCACTCAGAGTGCAAACCTATAGGCTGCCCTCTTCCATTAAATTCCACATGTGCTCGATCATTTGGAGTTAAGCTTAGTGTTCTCATCCTTGTTGGACCTCTTTTCCTCCTTTCCGGTACATCCCCTTCTCTAATAGGTTGATTAGGCACTTCATCTTCTCCAATATGTTGATTAGGCGCTTCATCTTCTCCAATATGTTGATTAGGCGCTTCATTTGATGTAGAAGGCGATGAACGGGGCATTCTTTGCGCCATAGAATTTTGGTTGGGAGAGGGATTGGAACCTCTTTCTGATATCCTGATTCCTTCATTTCCTTGTTGCGAAATGGAAATGGCGCCAAATTTAATTTTTTAAGCGTTTCTTTCCTTGTTTTGAAGCCTGCATAGTTCATTATCAAATACTGAGTTAGAACACAAACATTATATATATAAACCACCTTTACAAACTAAAACAACTTAGAACCATCCAAGCCAAGGAAAGATAAGAAAAACATATATGGTCAGGTCTTACCTCCCCCTCTCCAGCCATAAGGATGATGATGATAAACTCAAATCACTTATCTAACAATCTACCTGTTAGTTCAAAAAAAAAAAAAAAAACTCCATGGATTAAATATTGTATATATGTCATGTAATATAAACAATTTACTCATGAAAAATAAAACAAAAATATAAAGATCAAACTATTTTAACCAATATGTCATCACAACTCATGTAATACCTTACACTCATAATAAAAGAAACATTCATTATTTTTACCAATAAATCGTCACACCCCACTCTTATGCAACTACCATCTTGGTCGTCCATGGCTCTATCAAGCAAAGTTGAATCCAGTGGGTTATAGGATGATTCATCTTCCTCATTGTGATCCTCATCATACATTTCCAAATCGTGGTAACCTCTTGGTGGTGGCCTCACTACAACTTGCCAATTAGATGATTTGCTTTCTTTCCAATAAAACACTTGGGAGGCCTGTGTTGCTAGTATAAAAGGATCTCCTTTAAATTGATCTTGAAATTTGTCAAAGTTGACTAATGTAAATCCATCTTCAACTTTCACACCATGATAAATATTCGCCCAGTCGCACTTAAATAATGGAATTTGAAAAAGAAGATAGTCCAACACGATAATGTCACGTAAGATCCCATAGTGACCTATTGTACTACTACTACATTGTTCATTGTCATTTGACGTTGATTTACGCATTGTAGTTGCTTCGAGAGAAACACCACTATTCTCAGGTGGACTTTTCGCTTGCCTTTGTGCGAAATCGACAACCATTTATAATAAAACCGAGTAGGAGAGTGCTTGCTTTCTGGCCAATATGACAACCACTTAATTGTTTCGAAACATTTCCGTTGCCATTTCGACTTTAACCCGTAAAAGTAATCAAAACAATAACATATTTATTCGTAATATGTAAACTAACCTATTGTGCACTGAAATAGACCAAAGTGTTATAAAAACCTTATTCGTAAACCAATCACAGAAAGTCTCAGAATGCATCTTTGAAACTTCTTCGTCTGAAAGATTTTCATGTAACCTCTTCAACTCTTGCATACGTATCCTAAAAGAAATAAAGAGTGAAAAAATTCATGACAAAGAAACCGGAGATGTTTTCATTTAACTTAAACTTACTCTTCATATGGTTCCACTTCTGCTGTATTAAACAACACATATCGATGAGCATTTTGCATGTCTTCATCAGACAATATAATATGCTCTGCTTTGGAAATCGGTCGTCCGTCAAATATTCTATCATCTTGATAGTCCTCATTACGATTATGTGTTTCACCAATTTCATAAGCTTTCTTGATATACCCACGCAATATCTCATGCACTCTTCGGCAAGATAGCATTCACATATGCATCCTTCTCGACGTGATTTCTAACATTCCCTTGCTTGTCTTCATGAATCTAAAAACGATCGATTAGAAAGCTAAAAACAAACTACTAATGTTGTTTGATGAAAACAATAGTAAATGAGTACCTTTCAAATGGAAACATCCAATGGAATTGATTTGGTCCACAATAAAGTGTTTCCCGTCCTAAATGTATTGGCAAGTGCATCATGATATCGAAGAAGGAAGGAGGAAAATATCTTTCAAGCATGCACAATGTCTCAACAATTTCTTCTTCAATGACTTCTAGTTTTTTTATATCAATCACTCTTTGACTTATATTGTTGAAGAACGAACATAGTCGAAATATTGCATTTCTTGGGCCTTTAGGTAAAATTCCTCTCAATGCAACGACCAATAATTGTTGCATTAAAACGTGATAATCATGGGACTTGAGTCCTAATATCTTGTCATCTTACGCAAAACAATTTGCAATATTTGAGCTGTACCCATCCGGAACTTTCAAATTTCTTAATCGCCAATAAAAGGTCTCCATCTCTGAACTTGTTAGAGTATGTTGTGCCGGTGGAAGGAATATCTTATTATTCTCTGCAACCCTTGGGTGCAATTCTGACCTAATTCCCATATTTTCCATATCTTTACGAGCATTAAGACCATCCTTTGATTTTCCTTTAATATCAAGCAAAGTGCAAAGTAAACTCTCACCGCAATTCTTTTCAACATGCATCAAATCTAAACAAAGGACGATCGGCAATATCGCAACAAGACAATGAAATAACATTATTGACTAATAAACTCTACAATTATATTAAAATATTATTAAAGTATAAAAAATGGTTTACCTCGTAATAAGGCAACTCAAAAAAAATCGGCTTCTTCTTCCACATGATTCTCTTCACGACATTCTTTCTTTTACTCTTCCTCTTCCTCTTCTTATGGACCTTGCCTTTTTCCTTTCCTTTTCTTGTTTCTTCCTCATTGGTCATTTCCTCCCCTTTTCCAAAATCATTTTTAATATCACTAACAACTTTTAAGACTTCAGAACCGGTCAGTATTGAAGGCTTGCCCCTCTTCTCATTGGTTCCATCAAACCAACTCTTCTTCTTTCGATAAGGATGATTGGGTGCAAGGAACCGTCGATGACCCATGTATGCGCACTTGTTGCTGTAAGGTAGCCATATTGAACAAGTGTCAACCCCACAAATAGGGCAGGCTGTCTTACCCTTTGTAGTACATCCAGCCAGATTTCCATAAGCTGGGAAATCATTAATGGTCCACATCAGAATGGCCCTCAAATTAAACATGCTCTTCTTATATGCATCATACACCTCGACCCCACTTATCCATAATTCTTTCAAGTCTTCAATAAGCGGCCTCAAATATACATCAATATCATTTCCTGGTTGCTTTGGCCTGTGGATTAACAAAGTTAACATCATGTTCTCTCTTTTCATGCATAGCCATGGGGGAAGGTTGTAAGTAACAAGTATAACGGGCCAACAACTGTATGTGGAACTTAGATTACGATAAGGATTAAATCCATCTGTAGCAAGTGCAAGTCTTAAATTTCGATGATCAGATGCAAAATCAGACCAGTTGGTATCAATAAAATTCCATTGTGGCGAATCAACCGGATGTTGCATCTTGTTATCCTTACTATGATGAGTGCTATGCCACAATAATTGTTTAGAATTTTCTCACGATCTGAACATCCTCTTAAATCTAGGAATAATTGAAAGTACCTCAAAACCTTGGCCGGTACCCCCTTTTTAATTTTGCGCTCATCTCCTTTTCCAACCACTTTCCACCGGGATTTCCCACATCGTGGGCAATTGTCTAGATCAGCAAGGTCTTTTCTAAATAGACAACAATCATTGACACATGCATGTATTTTTTCATACCCCAAGTCAAAGGTCTTAAGTAACTTTTTGGCAGCATATGTTGAAGCAGGAAGTGTATTTTCTTGTGGTAACATGCCACTTTAACTTTGAGAAGTTCAAGAAATGCCTTATCGAAATCCCATTGACGACTTTTAGTTTAAAGTACTATCGTTGCTGTCAACTTTGTGTAGTCAATGCAACCTGGGTACAGAGGAGTTTCTGCTTCTTCCAACAATTTAGAAAACCCTCCATCTCTCTTTTCTTCATTATCATCTGGAGTGTCTTCCTCGTTAATATGCGCATCCACAAACATCCTATATGTATCTGATATTTCATCACGATCACATGTCATTTTAGAGGAAGTGCTAGGGCATTCTTCCCCATGAAAAACCAAGTGGTGTATGTCGCATCCATCCCAAATATAACCAAGTGTGTCACTACCTCATCACTAGTTTGATAAATGTGATTTACGCACCGAGTACAAGGACATTGAATTTTTGGGGGTTTCCTAACTTTTCCATAGCAGCTTGCAGCTCTAGCTCTGCACCATATGCAGTGGTCTACAAAGACTTAAAAATTATTTGGCAAGCAAGAAGAGAGCATGTTAGTACCAAACTAATATTTGAGTTCAGATTCAAAACCTTGGCAGATGCACCCAAGCTTTATCCATCGAAATGAGGATTCTAATTTTACACCTAAACTAAGAAAATACACACATTAGAAAAATTACCATTATATTATTAACATCACACTCAATAAGGAAGGATGGATAACAAGAATGTGTTCAATGACTTTAAAGTTTACATCCATTGAGAGATTATGTTAGGCTTTCTAGTGGTTGATCTTGGAGCAACTTGTGACAATTTAAACAATCTTAAATCTCAACCCAGACCAGCCTTATCAAACGCGCCTATCATTTCCAACCCCAGTGGATGAGCGGTAATTCTAGTTATTCTATAATTAATACCCAATTAATATGAACAATTAATATGTTCGAACGTAAACGATTTTAAAATCTATAACATAAATGGATTCTAGAACAGTTTTACGTATTCTGATTTAATGCGGAAAGATTAAAATATTGAATGAATCGCATTAAA
>CM028380.1:4352605-4464586 GCA_013146195.2 Codonopsis lanceolata
AGATAGCATCATTTCCCAAAAGGCATCCATAAACCGTGATAAAGTTTGTTGATGCTAACAAAGCCTGCAACGACCTCTTGTATGTCGACACCTTAACTGAAAAAAAAAAGTGAGAGGGTGTTGAAACAACAAAGAAATGCATCGGTCTAAGAAAAAAAAATGATGCTAAAAAAAATGAGTGATGATATATACCGTGCGAACGTGCTCATGAACGTGATACTCCTCAGGGATGTCCGCATCAGGTAAGACTTGCTCTATAAGTCTTCCATATCGCCGATATCGGAAGGTAGAGAAGGCATCATCGGGCATAAAAACTCTCGCTAGCAGATCGAGGCTGGTAAGAAGACCACGGCCTATCACATGCATCGATGCACGCCCGGCAACCACAAGCATGGGCGGACGAAGCATCATCCCCTAAACTCCTCATAAAGATGACCTGATAATCGCAGGCTGCATGAAAAATTTCGACAAGTAAAGATATCCGTTCGACAGAAGATCTGGAACGATCACCCAAGGGGGAGGTGCTGGAGGCACCACCGGAAATGTTGAGAATAGGACATGTTGACGATTAACTCGCTCACCCATGTATAAAGAATCATTCATAATCAACACCATGAGAATCCGGCAGCGGCTCAACGTGAGGGCAACCTCATATGGCCCTACCAAATTCTGCCAAGGAACTAAATGCACTGAGCCCGAGGTCGAGCTAGCTATCCCTGCCACGCAGCCAGCTGCCTTGAAACAAGCCGTCCCCTATCCTTTTTTCTTCCGGTTTTCATTTACGAACCTAGCCAAATAAGGCGGTCCAGAACGCCGGTTGTAAGTCGATGGGCCGGCAAAATCAAAGATGGAATAAGCCCACACCTGGAAAAAAAAAAGGAATAAGAAAGAGTCAGCTATAAATATAAAAAATAAAAAAAATGCTGACAAGAAAACAAAGTAGGAGGAAAAGAAATATACCTCCCAAGCAGGAGCAAAGCTGTTCATAACCAATGAATCATTCCGGCTCGCCCTATCCATGGAGGCATAAAGCTCAGCCAGGCCCGCCTGCCCCCATTCATACTCAATCACGCTGGCCCACCCCCGGCCTGTGAGGGAGACTCTCAAAGAGGTGGATGAATTGGAAAAAAATTGACATCCCCAAAAAGAAAAATAGAAATGCTCTGGCAACGCGAGTTACAGCTATGTTATCCCCGGCATTGACTGTCCCAGCATTTGCCAAAAGCCATCTTTTGACACTGCCAATCTTGATCTCATTTGCAGTTTTATATTCAGGCACAAAGCCCAGGAGATCCTCAACCACGTCATGATGATAGCAGCAAAATCGCACGGGCTCATGGTGGCCTCTCCCCAGCTGAAGTGGAAGATGTGGGTAGTATCACACTAGTAGTTCCGTAATATATCAAAAATGGCCATGTAACTGCGGAAGGGACGAAATGCCCGCATAAATACTCCAAGGCCAGTGGACTCCACCAACACCGGGCCGGCTCGGGCATCAAACGAAAAATATTCATCACTTTGTCACAACTCGCCCGAATCCGGGTCAAGGTTTTGCGCTCCTAAAAAAAGGGGAAGAAATGAGAGGTAAGATTCTCATAAACCCTTTCTGACATATCAGTACATTAGGCAACTTTTAAAAAAAATAATAAATAAATAAATAAAAAGATATAAAATATGTGTTCTTGCATATAAAAAAATCATTAAAAAATCATCATCATAAATAAAAAAAACATATAAATGTATGCCTTCCATTCATGCATTTGCATTTTAGCATGTATTTAAGAATTTTCATTTGCATTCTTGCATAAATAAAATATGTATATCAATCATCATTGTATCTAAAAAAAAGAAAAAAAATGTTGTATGCTCTTCATTATCGCATTTGCATTTTGGCATGCATTTATTAAAGTTTTCTATTTTGCATTTTTTATGCATATGAAATTTTACTATGAAAATTTTTGCTCTAAATTTTTTTTAATTATCATTGCATTTGAAAAAAAAAATGAATGATGTGTGATTGTCATTCATTTGCACCTTAGCATTCAAAATTTTCTATTTTGCATATGAACATTTTTGCTCTAAAAAAAAAAAGAGGAACATATATGTATTGCACTTTAGCATTTGAAAATTTTAATTGCATTCTCGACATCATCATAAAATAAAAATGCATTCGTGCATTAAAAATTTTTTTCATGCATAAAAAAAAGGCACCTTTTTGCATTCAAATATGAAGTTTTGCATTTTAAGCATCATAAAAGGTGTATGTTCTGCACTCAAATATATATAACGCATTTTTGCATCTTCGCATCCATGATAAAATAAAAATACACCCATGCATCATATTAGCAAGCATCCCATAAATTTTCCTGCATTGCATTTGCATCAAATAAGGTGATATATGCATCTATCATTTGTATTTATTGTCCAAATAGCTGCATTATAGCATTAGCAAAAAGGATTAAATGCTACCAATTATGAAAAGAAAATATTCTCATGACATTCATTATATCTCCGCAGCATAGGCATGCATGAAAAGTAAATTTTACTGCATAAAATATATCTGTTTGGTCCTACATATATCCTGTTGATATTTATTGTATTTAGATTTATATCTGCTCATACATTACACTAGTTTTATACATCAGTGGCTAATTGGCCACAGACGACAATAAGCGTGAAGAATCGTGTATAGAACTTTGCCAAGTATAGTTTTTATAGGACTTCAACAAAGTTCACGGAAGACCTCTTCAAAGCTTCACCGGAAGACTCGCTCAACATACAATCCAGAAACCTTGTCTACACTCGGTCAAGACCATGACGTGTCCAGTCAAGCAATTCTTAATGGATCAATTTAAATTTATCCTTATCAGTTTGAATTTAAATTGAGACATTCCCTGGCATCTCGACTGCCGAAGCGCTCTTCCGAAAAGCGTGAAGACTTTTCACGCTCGAATAGTAAAGCAGAAAACACTGTCACCCACTGCCTCAGAACAACTCTCACGCATCCACCCGATTGCCCAAACTCCAGTCTCTGCAAAAGATCTCTGTACTCACTCCATGCTTGATATATGTGAAGACGAAATTCTTGATTGACAGCTCCATTCATTTAATGCATTCAACCTAATAGAGTTGTTAAGTCTTCGTCTTCTCCAACGGATCTCTAGAATGCTCATGCTATAAATGCTGACATTAAAGATTGAAGAAATACTTGACGAATTGCTCTGAAAATCTACAACAACTCTAAGTCTTAATACTCATATCGATGCACCTAAACGCATCAAGTCCTCGTCAACAACAAGAAGTTGTGCATCAACATTTATTTTTGTACTTTGTTGTTTTCATTCAAAAGCTATTCTTACGCATCTAATTAAATATCCCGCTATACGTATATTTAATTCCTTAACCCCAAACACAAGTCAATATTTTGTACACGATCCATTGGGAATATTCTTTGTAATAGATCTAGTGGAAAACATAGTGCACTATTTAAATCCAAGGTTGACTGCCTTGGTGGTGGACGTAGCACTCTTTATAGTGTGAACCATCCCAAAATAATTGTGTTAATTCCTCTACTGTTTGTCTACTGTTTGAACTACTTATTAGTTTGTTTATCTTTATCCTTTAACAACAAAACTTAAGTATCCTGTTAAGGTCTACCGGTAGTCCTTATCGGCAGACTTGAACCAGCTTCATTGAAAGATTTCCGCTACTTCAATCTTTTCAATAGATTGAAAGTACTTTTCAAAGAACTTACTTAAAAGTATTTTAAGTGTACACTAAGCTATTCAACCCCCCCCCCTTCTAGCTTATTATTGTGCCCGTTGGGACCCACATATCCGAAAATGCGTCCGAAAATATGCCCAGAAAAAATTGCATTATATTTCGAAAAGTCCATTTCATAAGTATGTAGCATATAAAAATAGTCTTTAGTATAAAGCATGCATCATATAGCCTAAATTGCATTAATAATATAAATCATGCATTGCAGGGTCAAATAGAGACCACTAGTTCAAATATGCATCGCAAAAATAAATTGCATAAATTTCATGCATCATCACCAAATTGCATCATTTTAGCTCATAAACTACATGCATAAGCATCATAAGAAGCATAGATATACTCCAAAAGTCCAAAGCAGTACAGGAATAAAGCAGATCTGAAAAAATCAACCAAATGGGTTAGTGAAAAAATATACTCACATCGGGATTTTGAAGATTCGAGACATGTGTATGTCAATCGCGACCGCATTGCTCCTCATCCGTTGAGTAGAAATATTCGACGTGATTCCCCTGCTCAGTGGGGAAGTTCCTCCTCTCTTCACCCGAATCTGGGTGCATTGACGCCTTTCCCTTCCTAGATCTCGAAGAAGAAGTCATCTATTTGGAAAAACAAACAATTTGGCAGAAGAAAATTGAGAAAAGAAGAAGAAATGAAGAAAATGGAAAAAACTGTCTCCTTCGTCGGCAATGGAGGAAAGCAAATCAAGAAGTAGAGAATGAGAAATGAAGGCTTCTGCCTTTATTCCCGTAAATAAAGAAGGAAAAGTGAAAATTTCATTTTTCCCCCTCCAAGCAAATCAAGTTCAGCACTTAAGTCCTCAGTTCGCAGAAATTGCAAAATGGCCCCGAAAGCTTAACGAAAAATTAACAAAGTTGGCTTTGTTAACCAAAGTTGGCCGTCATTCATCAAAAAGAAGATTCATATCCCCAGCCAGTCAGCGCCAAGAAAGCAGGAAAAAAAAAAGAAAGCATGAAAAAAAAAAGAATGCAAAGAAAAATAAGATGAGCTAAAAAAAGGAAAGAAAAAGAAAAGAAGAAAAATGCATTTAAAAGAAAAGAAAATGCAAGAAAACATTAAGAAAGCAAGAAAAATCCTCTGCATAAGTCAAAAGAAGCAAGAATTGCAGAAATAGCAAAATCAGCTGAATCAGCAGCAGTAGCCGAAGCATGAAAAGGTAAGAAAGGTAAGGTATTCCTATTCTACCTTCAAAAATAAAAAGAAAATCTTTTTTATCCTATTCAACGTCAGGTTTTGACCAATTGGATACGATCTTTGAAAAAAAAACTAATTTAAAAATCTTTTTCTTATCATATTCAACGACAGGTATTGACCGGTTAGGTATGATCTTTGAAAAAAAAATTGAATTGAAAGTCTTTTTCTTATCGTATTCAATGACGGGTATTGAACGGTTGGATACGATCTTTCAAAATAAAAAAGAAAAAAAATCTTATTCAACGACATGTATTGACCGGTTGGATACAATCCTTGAAAAAATTTTGATTTAAAAATCTTTTTCTTATCATATTCAACGACAGGTATTGACCGGTTGGATACGATCTTTGAAAATGTTTTTGAATTAAAAATCTTTTTCTTATTGTATTCAACGACGGGTTTTGACCGGTTGAATACGGTTTTGAAAAAAAAATGAGGGAAAAAGAAAATCTTGTTATCGTATTCAACGACATATTTTGACCGGTTGAATACAGTTTTCGAAAAATTTGAAGAAAATCTTTTTATCGTATTCAACGACGGGTTTTGACCGGTTGAATACAATTTCCGAAAAATTTTCTTATCGTATTTAACGACGGGTTTTGACTGGTTGAATACAGTTTTCGAAAAACTTAAAAATCTTCTTATCATATTCAACGACGGGTTTTGACCGCTTGGATACGATTTTCGAAAAAAATGAAAATATTTTTCCGTTGTGTTCTCGGATGGGTTTTGACCCGAAGGACACGACATCCTAGTTGGTTGTCCGTCTTGCTTGAGGCCGAACTACGTTTGGTCTGATTTCCTTTATTAAGGGATACGTAGGCAGCCTACATTAGTAGGTCCGACCATCAGAGCATTTTATTGCATATCTGCTTAAAAACTACGATAACCTGCTATAACCGACTAAAAATGTCTAGGATATGGAGGTTTGGTAAGAATTAAAAACTGCTGCATTATAACTGCTACCTGTTGCATCTCTTCCCCATATTAATTGCGCGAAATTGGAGAGTCTATTTCTTATCAACGATGTTCGTCTACTCAGTAAGCTGCGGGTTACCCGTAGACTCCATCTTTGAGGGGCTCTGTAGACACCCCAATTTCGTACCCCTGGTATGTAACATGACATGAGATATAAAGACCTGTTAAAACTTAACAAATGTCAAGTTACAGGGTTCAAAGATGCAAAAGACAAAGCATGATGCGCAAAACAGTGAAATGCAGGGGGCCAAAGTGCCAAAAAAGGGCCAAAGTTTGAAACTAGGCGCCACCCATGGAAGAAATGGGGGCAGCGCCCAGTTTGTATGTGGGTGGCGCCCAGATTAAGCTACAGGATTTCCCAAGTTGCTACATGACGCCCAAGCGCAAAGTGCAAGATTTCCAAGCGATACAATCGCCCAAGCCCTTTGAAGAGAGAGAAAAAGAAATTCCTCCCGTGTCCCTTGTCCAGCCTATAAATAAGGCTTCGGGGTTCACTCTTTCAGACACAGTTAACGCACTAAAAATACGCCCAAACTCTCTGCGTTGTTTTTACGCCGTGAGAATTCTGAGTGATCGAGAGATAGTGAGCGTCCCCTCCTATAAAGCCTCGAAACCCTGCCAAATCTCCTCCAAACTCAAATCCAACCGGTCAAAGTGAGCCTTAGCCCCCAGCTAGGTTTCCACCCTATTCCCCTGATCTAAAAACCTCGGAAATAGCAGTTGCTCTGCCCGAGTTAAAAGGTCAAATCAGACATAAATAAGTCGTTATTCTGCCCAATTTCCGCCTCCCTCAAGAAGTCAATCAATCAATCCTAAGCAGTTGCTCTACCCGGATCCCGAAGCCAAAAGCAACTTTCGGAAGCAGTCATTCTGCCCGAATCCCCGCATCACTTTATCAACAAAAAAAACTCCCTCTCCCTGAAGGACAGAGCGAGCACACCCTAGTCCGCTACGAGGTAAGTTTCAAGATTTTTATTTGTAAAAAGTACTACTTTTCATCCGGCCCAATTTAAAAATATAAGCAGTAATGCTGCCCGGATTTACTTGAAAAATAGCACTAAAAAGAGTAATTATTATGGCCAAATATTTTTAAGTATATATATAATTATTTGTAAAGAGACGGCTGCAAGTCCGTAAATAGTGTAGCCACGGATATATTTGTTTTTATTTCCTGTCTTTTAATGCTTTATTTATTTGCTAAGTAAATAAAACAAAAAGTATACTTTAGCTAAAAACTATTTTTGAGACTGAAAGGGCGAGTTGGGTGCCTAGCACCTTCCCAACTCGTAACTTAGCCTCCGAACCCGTCTTTACAATCTCTGGTTTTCTTTTTGGTTTTTCTTTATTTCTTCCTCAAAATAAAGATGACGACTCTATAAAATATTTTGGATCCAGTGGGGCATCGCAACATCCTTTCTTGCACTTTTCCGTTTTTCCCTAAAAAAGGGAGAATGAGAATGAAAGGGTGATGTATTCCTATATCCTGGTATTCCCTAACAAAGGGATAACTTGATATAGAAAACCCAAAGCACCCATAGTGATCCGAAGTAGGCCATAAGGTTATTTTCATAAAATCCATAATGGGGCCTCGCAACACTCCTTTCTTGCACTTTTTCGTTTTTCCCAAAAAAATGGAGAATGAAAATGAAAGGGTGATGTATTCCTATATCCTGGTATCCCCTAAAAAAGGGATAACTTGATATAGAAAACCCAAAGCTCCCATATTGGACCAAAAATTCACTGAAGTTACCTAGGCGTATTCAAACGTGCTATCTTAGACAGCACTCTTCTCGCACTTTTAATTTTGTCTTCCCCTAAACAAGGGAGGATGGAATGAGGGCAGTGGTGTCCCGCATCCACACATGCACGCCAGCACCCTATCCAAGGCGCGCGCGCGCGATCCAGGAACCACAAAAGATGGTTATTGGTTAACAATGAATCTTCCACAAATCAAAGATGAATCATGCCATACAACAAAGAATTAAAAAAATTAAACCCAAATCTAATTTAATTTGGTTTGATTTGTATCAATTTAAGATAGGAAAAATGGTTAATTTGACCATTGTACCTTGATCAATCGTTACATTTCGTCATTGTACTATATTTCGAACAAAATTGTTATTGTACTATAAAAAGGAGATGCAATTTCGCCATTATCACTAATTGTCATCCAATTTTTAACGAAATTCATTTCAGTTGTCTCCCTTAGGTTTTTTGAAATGTAGAAAGATACTTAATGATAGTTGAAGTTAAAAGTTAAATGATTTATGGTTCTTAAATTATCAGTGTTTTTTTTCTTTTAGAAGTTACAAAAAAATATTTTATGAACAAAAAAAGGAAAGAATGAATGAAATGTAAAAATGCAAATAAGAAGGAAAGATATATTTTGCCAAAAAAAAAAGAGAAAAATATCAATAATACAATAGCGGTTAATAGCTCACATACAATTGACAAAAGCTATGAAACGAAGGGTTGGAGGAGATGGAGAGGATGATGTGGCTACATATTTCGAAGAAGGGAAGGGGAGCTAGCGAAATATCAAATATCTGTTATATGACTTCTCGCAAGGCATACTAAGAATCTAAACTCAATAACTTTTATTATTAAATAGTTGTATAAAAATTATGTTGTAGAATATGTTATCCCTAGCATTTTAGTGTTTGAGGTTCTGTTTAAAGTCTGTTACTTCGACTTCAATTCATTTTTTATTAGATATAACAAACAGTTTGATATTTGACTATTTAATTAGTAAAGTAATCTTTATTTATTTATTTTTATATATTTGTATTTTAATAACTAACTTTTTTACAGTTAGTACAGAATAATAGAAACTATCATCTCTATCGGTTTATATCATCCACATACACAAGACTCTCATCAATTGTTGACTCAACAAATGACGAAGATAGCTCAATTCCATCTAATCATGCCTTTTCAAACTAGAAAATGCATTTAGATAATTCTCTGTCACTTTCTCAATGTAATTTTGTTTTGTTATAATTTATATTTTGTATTATTTAGGTCATTCTTTTTAAATGTGCTTTCTTCTTCCTTTGTTTATTAATGATATTATTTATTTGTTAAATAGATTGTATTAGTTTTGTTGTTGTAATGTACGGTAATTAACAATTGTATAATAATTTTGAATGATTATATTTTTACGTTGACAAACACATTAATAAGGAATATTCAAGTTTGTTTTACAATTACTATTTTGTGTGTGTTTTAATCAAAGTGTGAAATCAAATAAAGCATGAAATGGTTAAACTAACATTCAAAAGAAGAGATATTAGATATTATGTATACTTTTTAAATCAAATTTATGTGGAAATGAGTCCTATCTATTGATTATTATACCATTAACATTTGTGTTTTTTTAGGTTATTTGAAAATTACCAATCCAACTTTTAAATGTAATTTTTTTGGTACTTTTATTTGATATTCAAAAAGATTATCTCGTTGTTTTAATATTAGCAATTCAAAGTACAATTTATGTCGTATGTAAGGATAAATACAACTTCATGCTTTCAAACCATTCCTTCTATAATTAAAAGTAATAGTCATACGTTTTCAATGATAAATATTTTATATAAAGCAGTATTCCAAAATTTATAATAATTTTTCCAAACATATGTGATTTTCTAGTTTTAATTTTAGTGTAATTTTAATTTATTTTGTTCACATTAAAGTTTTTAATTGTATATTATATTCAAATTTATTTAAGTATATGATATTCTATCGATATATTCAATTTTATTTAGGTATATGATATTCTATTGATATATTAAGTTTTATTTAAGTATATGATATTCTATTGATATGTTCAGTTTTATTGAAGTATATGATATTCTCATATTCCATTTGGAGGTAAGACACTTGTGTTTGGTGGAGATTTTTGACAGATATTGCATGTGATTCCAAAAGGAAGTATACAAGACATAGTTCATCCAACTATTAATTAATTGTATTTGTGGAGAGATTCGCTTGTATTGAGGTTGACAACGAATATGAGATACAAAATATGAGTCCAACGAGAGTTTTGAAGAATTGAAACTTTTTGTCGATCAAATTGCGAAGATTGACGATGGTAAAATTGGTGAACCAAATGATAATTGTGTTTATGTTGATATTCTCAATCATATCAACAACTGCTTAATGAATTCAACGATCCAATCACTACAACAAATTATATCTTTCGAGGCTCTTAAAAGTGCCTCGATAGGTACCCTATTGAGGCCTTTTGAACCTAGGGGCACTTGGTCCAAGTGTCGCTTGTTTTGAAGCCCCAATAGACTATTGAGGCTTTTTCAAATGCTTTAAAATGATAACACTTTCTGAGACTCATATAAGTGCCTCAATATTTTTTTTTTCGTGTCACTTACAAGTGCCCCGTAAGACTATTTAAAATATTGAAAGTTAGCTATTATGACTCTTTCAAGTGTCCCAATAGAAAATTCTAACTATTTTAACTACCTTAAAATGCCTCAATAAGACTATTGAAACAACTCTTGCAAGTGTCTCAATAGCTAATCTATGGAGCTGTCCTATGGTTTGCTATTAAGGCATTTCAAAACGCCTCAATAGCTAATCTATGAATTTACTATTAGGACACTTCAAAAAGCCATATGTAGTAATATTAAGGCAATCAAAAAATCCCTCCAAATGGCAATTACATCTTGCTATATATATTGTAGTATTATCTATAAACAACATATGAAAAAAATAGTAGAAGGTACAATAACAAACACACATAATCATCAAAAAGCTATCATAAAATTAAGCACCAAACATTTTGGTTACATTGTCCGAGTCAAGTCTTTCAATAATTTAAGCATATCAAACTAAAACTAACCATGCATAGTCATTGTATCACACAAGCAAAAATATTGGAAAGCACTAATAAACCATAGTCATTCATCCTAACTAATCTATGAAATTCCCTATACTTGTATTTTGAGGATGCAACTAGCTTGAGTCAAAACCAACGGTGTTACCTACAAAATATATAAATTCAAATTAGTAGAAATAAAAAAAATGACATAAATACGAATACTATACCGATTAATGTACTTAAATAATACAAACATACCAATGATAAATGTCAAGCTATTGGTGCTCCAATCGCATCTCCAATTGTTGTAAAAAAATCCATATAGCCTAATTAACTGTTCATTCCATTCCACAAGAACTTGAATGGATACTTCACACCAATTACGACCTAAATCAGCACCTCCAACTTGTGTTTTTGGATCGATACTAGAGATGATTCCTTTAGCAACAACATGGCTTGAATTTACTATACTCTTGAGAGATACTATTGCACCAGCCTAAAGCATAAATATAATAAATCTCAATCAAAACAATATTAACAAACAAACCTACTCCCAGAAGTATTACTATAATTCTAATCCTAGTCCTAATAATTTTTGGAGAGAAGGCATAGCCTATAAATATAAATGCAAGTACTACCTCAATGTTATTCAGAGTTGATTTATTGAATTGAGATAGTGCTTTGAGCAAGTTGTGTAATCTTCTTATTCTTTCTCTGTGTTCTTTATTCTTCTAGTTCTAACTCTCAAAATTCTTATAGTTTCCTCCACCAAGTTGGTAACTGGTTACAAACTAATCACAAAAGAGAACTCCAATATTTTGATTTAAGATGCTTCGAGGTCATCTCTAAAGAAGATGCACCCAACAAATTCAACTCAATGATTGGCGTGTTCGAGGGAACCTCAAAATTTGCTCATATTCCATCAAAAGCGGAAAATTATTGCTTGAGCCGGCAATCTCATTTTCCTTTAGGCAACAACACATGACAACTAATTTCGATCAAGAATCAAAACAAAAACAATCTCCGCACTGATCATAAACGAATCTTTACTAACCTCACCACGATGCTTTTGTAACCACAGATGGTAGCTTGAATTCTTAAAAAGATTGGCCACAGCTCGGAGGATTGTCAAAAGATTTGCGGGCAGGGGAGTTGACATGACCTTTTGAATCAACTCCAAGAGTATATCTGGTAGAGACATGAGAAATACGCGAAGAATGTTGAAGTAAATCAAAAGTAATGAGAAAAAAAACCCAAAAAAGTAGTATGTACTAAAAAGTTTGAAGAGCATGTTTACAACTGCATAGCAACTAGAATAATTAAGGGATCAATTTAGAAAAACTGGACTAGTCAATATCTTGTTAAAGATTACAAAACCCATTGCACATGTATAGCATGACCTGTTTGGTACTATTTTTCGAATTTGATCCATCTTTTCGTAAGATTTTTTCGTGTAGAAGCAAGCACATCAGACAGTTAATTTAGGTTTACCACAATTTTACAAATATTATACGAACATAAATAGATGACACAACCGACAAAGACCTTAATAACATAGCGTCTTATCGATAAGCTCGGATCATACGTAGATTTGAAATCCATAGCTTGGTAAAAGAAGAACTACGAACCATTATTATCATTCACATGCTTGAGAAGTATACTAGCCCCATCCGGATGCGGGATGATCATCCTCAATAAATCAATAACCGCAAAACCCGCATTTGATAATTAGTTGCCCGTAACTTCGGGTGGCGAAACATAAAGAGAAACAATCCACCAAATGGGCAATGGAAAGACAAGAAAATGTAGGTTAATACCATGATGTTTCATTTATATTAGAACCATGTGTTTTCCAACATGGCTATCTCGCACCATTCTCACGAGTAAAGAATAAATCGAAGATAACATTTAGCCAATTTGGTCGTGCATGCGACAATAAATACCATGATGTTTCAATATAACTTGACTTCAAGATCCTTCCCATTCCACATTTAGATACTTTGGAAGCAGCAAACATTACAAATCCATATCTATATAGCACTCTAATAGAGGCTTGTAGCAGTGTCAAAGTAACATCACTAAAAGGAGAAAAAAGAAAAGCATAGAAACAATTCAAAGTGTCTTAGAGGTTTAGATTCAAATACGTGTATTGTTATTCTTTGCAGATACATTTCGTTGCTTGAAAAGGCCACAAAATGGATTGACAATGCCAACTTATTATCCATTAGAAACAATAAAACAAAAATCGACCCAACAAAGTAATGATAAAGGAACCATGAAACAAATTAATTAACAAGCGTGCATGCTTACCGAAACATCATAGAAAGCGGCCATTGTTTTATCAATTTCACCAACAAAGCAATGTCCACATCGAAAAATGTCTTGCTATGGTAATGTGATGTATCCTTTAAAATTTTAGCAATCACACCCAATCTTGCGGTATCAACTTGATCGGTGATAAGTTTGTTTTGTCCTTTCAAAGAGAAGATCATGAAGATTCAAGTAAGAACTACCTAATGAAACAAAAAAGCTCTTAATCTAATAAAGCAAATCTCAAGAATAAAAGGAGAAAGTTAAAAACCTCAAAGAGGAAGATAATCAATGAAGGGATGAACCCATTAACAGCTAAACATGTAATAAAGTGAAAAACTCTAACAGAAAAAAAAAAGATTAAAACAAAACTGAAATGAGAAAAGCATTGAAAGTAATATATAGGATCGGAAGCGAGCATTGTTAAACTCGAAAGTTTTTGAGGATCCCATCAAGCGGAGCCGCATCAAAAACAAGCATTCCTTTACGGAAAGAAAATCAATCTCTTGTAGGATTAACTTTGAGCGAAGGCATCCAAAATTTCAAAGAATGGCAAGTTACCACAACAACATTATAGGTATTAAATATTAATTACAAGTTGTTGAATTCCCGTTCAGCTTACCAAATGACAACAAATCAGCATTTGTCCCAATCAAGACATCTAAAGATTCATGTTCATAAGAATCTAACAAATTTGGAATATCACGCACACTACCTTCTAGTGTACAAAGGACATGTCACCTGTTTTGATGTTTTTAGTATATAATATCTTATTTATCAAAAAACAAAAACAAAAAAATAATAATTCAAGATTGACCATGCAACTCAGTATCTCTTACGGTAGGATAAATCAATACATTTGTAGAGCAAACCTTTAAAAGGTTTGGACCCCAAAAATAGAAACACAATATTCTCTTTTTTTCTCATGTGAGTAATAGATCATGATCGTTGTGGCAGAAATACATATAATGGCAGGATTGCCACACTTTCATATCATTCTGGCTAGTGTAGGTTTCTTTGCATAAACTCCCAAGCTAGGAAAAGATCTTAATAATCAAGACTGGGAACTTAAAATTTTCTCGATCGTGTACCCCTGTCTAGCAACAAAAGCAACGAGCTGGACGGCGGCTATCTCGGTAGCAAGAAGCAATTCTTGTATATAACATCATGACGAGGAAAGATCAAATGTTCAATATAGTCATCTTGGATACTGACTAGACTTGAGTACCGACAAGGTTTAAATTATCAAACTAAGGAGATGCCTCCCCATCAACACAGTTAAACCTTGGTTACACTAACTTACACTCACGGTAGCCCACCTACTGGACATTGTACCCGTTGTTATGATATGGCATTCATTGCATCGATCGGTAAAATTTCAATGACCTACTTGACGGGATCCCAATCTTTGATCAAGAAATTAAAAAAAAAAAAGCTGGACTTGACAAGTAATGAGTTTGTTCGGTGAGGGGTTAAGTTCGAATCATCAAAAACCAAACATTACTCCATGAATTGATGGATCGTAAAGCTAGAAATCTAAGATAGAGACCCATTTTCTAGATTTTCACAGTATAAGTTTTAAAGGGCGAGATATGACATATTTTTTTACCTCAGAACAAGAAGATCACAGGGAAAAAAATTTGTAGAATCTGTGTGGTAAAGGAATTACATACATATTCTTTTGATACTCCCCTGGAGCTTCCCTAAGTCTTTCTAAAGGAAATGCCCTTGCCGCGGGGATTGTTTGACAACAAATTTCTTGAGCAGGGAGCATGTAGAGACACTACTAGGTTGAAATTCGGTAGATCACTATGAAGCTTTCGATGGCATGAATTATACCAACCTACAAGTGATTAAGTACAAACATAATGCTCATAGTTCAAGTGTAGTATGGAGCATTTTAGGATAGCGATTATAGAACCATGACAAGCTTCGGTTTGGTGTTTTAAAAATAATGTTGTTTAGTCTCCATATCTTCTCATTGATTTGTCAGTAGCCTTATCCTTCCATATTCCAAGTCTAATTAAAAGCACTATCACTATATTGCTTCGAGAAATAAAAGTTGCTAGAAGTGCTCCTCGGCGACTGAAATGCAATGATCAATTGTAGCTTAAAAATCATGCGAGATAAGGCCTTAGAGTTATGAATAATTTCCTGAACAACAGTATTGTACAAAATACAAATGTGCAGTCTATCACATCTACTTGAACATGGCAAAACAAATCTGTCTATGGCTGATCAATCATTGTCAAATAGGTTGTAGTAATGGTCCACAAATGCCCTTCCCACCATTTCACCTGTTCTTCTATTCTTTCTTGATTCGGTCTCCTATGTGTGGTGTGTGTGTATTTTTCTTGAGATCTCTTCAAGGAATGAGAATATAAGGGAATGAGTGGAGTTGTAGTGAAGGAAAGAACATGTTAACTAAAGCAAAGGTTCCAACAAAGGAAGGAATTGATGAGCATTGAAAAGGGTAATTGCCTAATTGGAATAATATTTTCAAGGGTATATAAGCTGATGCTTTAGTACGCAAAGTTGTGGAAAGCACTGCAAAATTGTTACTACATAAACATTGTTGATTGTGTTATTGCAGTGCGTACGACATCAACCATGATCGATCCAACCGCCTTTCAGAGTGCTTTTTGTAGAGAATCTGATATATTCCACCCTGTTTTCTGTTTTCACTTTCTAAAATTGCAACGACATAACGTACCATAAGATACAAATGAAATATTCCGTACTTGGAATTTTAAGGGTAAGTAAATACAGGTGGTTTGACGCATTGCGGCCTCAATTGGTGATATCTGCTACCTTAAGGGTAAGTAAATAAAGGGTGCCGCTTAACCAAATTTAGCGTTGGTACTTGAATCCACTAAATTTGTACAAGTAAAGAGCATCAGTCATCATGACACAATGACGTTGCAGGGAGTTACAAAGTATTAGGCCAGGAAATGACATTTACACTTACACCTTGATAGAATACATGGATTCAACCTGTATGACATTTCTATCATCACTCATTTACACTGCAGGAGTTTGTTTTTTTTTCTGCATGTGGCTCTTGGTTACCCATCAATCAGGAAAATAAAGTAAAGCATGTATATTTACTGCCCTATACAATTTCACTCTCAATTTTACAGGTATATAACAAATACATAAAACTCTAGAAATGCCTCTACTAGAGTGATAAAAATAGTTGCAATGTTCAATAAATTCGAATCATTATATGGCGTGACAAAGAGGGACTGCTCTGGAAATAACCAACTACCATCCATAGGCCCTAGAAAATCTATTCATGCATGTTCGACATCCATATTAAAATTTTGGGCACCAACTTTTTATCTTGGTATGACATAGCACCTCTTTTTTCTTGAATGTGGAAGCAACTACCTATACCAGCTATAAACTAGATGTATGAACTGAGAATGTTGACACAGGGAATTAAAGGGCAAATACACATTGCATAACAAACGAAATGAGCAAATAGATGTATTTCTTAACTTTTAAGAAACATTATATAAGCATAGTAGCGTTAAGAGGTAGTTGCAGTGGATTGTGTGTGTCTAGTGTGTGCGTGTGAGATGAGAGAGATTCTAAGGATTCTCGCTCTATGACCATAATCTAATGGATTAAAAGGAAAAGGTCCACCATCGTCCTGCTCATGTAGATTAACCGTAAGCCCAAATAGTTATGTTGTATCTTGTCTCATTCTTAAAATGTTGTTTAATTACCAAACAACAATGTCCCTCAAACTAGTGACGTCCTTCCATCGTCCAGTTCATGTAGATTAAAATTACGTTTAATTATGCCTGCCTAAGTAACAATAACCCATATAATCAATACCATGTGATACCAAAGTCCATATACAACACTAACCTATAATAAAAGTAGAAAACAACTACCTCGTTCTTGCTATTTTCTACAAGGCTTGTTTGAAGCTTGAGGTCCTATTGCTTAATCAAACACTAGCAAATAATACTCATGCACTTTCTTCTGTTTTTAATGTTTTCTTGCTTTATAATTGTCTTATTTAAAAAATTACGCAAAAGTTAATGGTTTAAGGTAGTTAGTGGAGATAGCGAGTAGTTATTTACAATTTAGTGGCAGTGAAGTAATTATTTTAGAAACACGAGAATTCTTGGCAATATGAAAAAGAGTGACAGGGGCTTCATTTAGACCCTCCCACTATAATAATCTAGATATAGAAGACACATTATTGAAGCAATCACCCTGTCAAACGACTCATACATAAAAACACTCACCTGGTTCATAAACTTTGTTGTAAAGGCAATGCCAAATTTTGTTGGAACCATAGCAATTCCACACTTTCTCCAACAATTAAGAAGATTAAATTGTTCAACTTCTTCGCGAGTGTTTAGGATGTCAAAAGATGTCTTGAGTTGATCCCACAACCGCCCCAATGTACCGTCTCGAATTTGTTGGCCGTAATGCAATACTGATCCTTCACTCAAAATATTAATTTCCTAAAAACATAGTAAATCCTTAAAAGTCATGACATACTCTATACCTTAACTAGATTTGATCACACAAATATAACAATTTGATTATGACTTACCCTTATCTCCTCCGGGCTTTTCTTAACTTCCATAGCAATTCTTTGAATCCAATTTTCAGTAACTAACATACCTTGAGGACCACCAAATTCTCGGAAGGCAGTGTCACTAGGAAAATTATGAAGCAAACCTTTCCATTGACCCTGACATTTGGAATCTCATAGACATTATGTGAGTGAAAAATAGCTCGTTCGAGTATAGCATGAGACATGTCAAGTGAATTCCCTCCATTATTGAAGATTTTTAGATCCAAGGCAACTACCTTCCCATCATTTCTAAATCCACCTGATCGATAATTTGGATGTGTCACTACTCAAGTTAATTGCATAACAAATTAAATAAGAACAAAGAAATAGACGTCAAAACACATAATGAATGTACAAAAGGCAATGAAGTAGCGTGCAACCAATAACAAAAGGTTAAGAAAAGAAAAATAGCTCATGTTTATATCTCCCAACTCCCAAGGTGGAAGAAAAGCTTGACCACAATATTTTCTTTGGCATGATTGGTGTGCACCCCATGAATTTAGTACAGTAGACCAGAAATTTCACCCTAACACCCAAATACTGCATATTCACACTGCATATGCATAAATTAAAACCAACCCCTATTCAGATTTCTATCCCTTTTCACTCGACGACCCCAAAATTTCATACATAACACATGAATTAATCTATCCTTTTACCCCAACACCAAAAAAGAATAAAAAGGGAGAGTATGCAATTGAGACTTGAAAGAGGTTTTGTTAGCAGATTATGAAGAATTTACTAACATCCAAATACTGCATTTTCATAATGCATATGTACAAATTAAAAGCAACCCCAATTCAGATTTATATCCTCTTTTCACCCCCAACACCCCAAATTTCATACAGAACACATGAAGTTCTCTACCCCTTTACCCGAACATCGGAAAAAAAAATAGAATTGAAGAGAGAGAGAGAGAGAGAGTATGCAATTGAGATTGGAAATGGGTTTTTCCAAACATCAATATCATAATCTAAAACATTTTATTGATGGATGAAACGCTTACCAAAAGAAGAAATCGAAAAAATATAAAATCACAAACCAGCACCTAAAATTGACAACAAATTAGAAGCTAAATTTTGTAGTATTAAAAATGAAAAAATAAATAGAAAAACCTCTTCTTTTGCAGCAGAGTGAGCGCTCAATTGGAGAGTTAAGGCGGCGTTGGAGGCAAGGGAGTGCTGTTGTTCAGGAGTGAAGATCAATGGGATTGAATCGTTGGAGTAGTGACTGAAGAAGTATGCACCTGGCCGCAGAGGAGTGATGAGAGTAACTGGGAGAGAAGTTAGGGCTTGAGAGACATGGGTGATGAGGAGAAAGTGTCACGGTGTTCAGAGTGGTGTGAGGAGAGAGAGAGAGGGGAGGTGATGAGAACTCCTGCTCAACGTGTGTGAGGAGAAATAAACCCTAATTTGTAAACAAACACAAATTGAAAATTACCTAGCTCAAAGCTTGAAGCTGTAATACTTCTTCTATGGATTTCAATGGCACGCTAACTCTCAATTTGGTGTAAAGGATGCAGGGGAAGAAGAAAGGGTGGGAATTGGGGGAAAAAGCCAGTGCGGGAAAGAAGAGAAGTACATGGGTGAAAAAATTGGGGGAAAGTCTTGCGCTAAACAGAAAAAGACCGCGTGTAAATTTTAAGGCGGGTAACAAAAAAATTGAAATGGGTATTCACTTTTGAGGATTACTAATCAAGTGCCTCAATATCAATTAAATGACACTTAAAAAAGCCCTAATAGACCATTTTAAAAGACTTTATCACAAATAATTTACTATTTTGTAAAGTGACATTTCTAAAAGCCCCAACAAATACTTTATGAGGCTTTTCAAAAAAGAATTTTATTATTTGTAAAATGACACTTATAAAAGCCCTAATAAATAGTTTTATGAGGCTTTTTGAAAAGAGCCTTTTGCAAAGTGTCACAATATCTCATTTTTCTTGTAGTGTTGATTTTTCAGCTCGTTACTCGGGCAGAGTAACAGCTTACTTTGGGATTTTTGGACCGGGGAAGTGAGGTGGATACCTAACAACTAGGCTAGGGATCACTTATAACCTATGGGTTTTTGATTTGGCAGAGTTTGGACGGGGTTTGGAGACTCTAGGGGCTTCCACTCACCTATCTCGCACCTCTCGTACTATTTCTATCGACAGAGCTTCGCTGCGATTAAAAATCGCGGAGGAAAAATGTGTGTCGAAAATGGGAGCCGGGGCCTTCTATTTATACTGAAGGATGAGGACACAGCCAGAATTCTTGAGTTTCTTCCTCTGCATCAATGACTTGTACCGCGTGCATCACAGCTTGTACAATTTCTTTCTGAGAGAGCGCTACAGGAGAAGGCTTGGTGCCACCATTGCAACCCTTGGTGCGGCATAAAGGGGCTTTGGTGCGGTACCAAGCAGCCTTTCAACTTCCAATTTTTTGCACTTTCCCCCATGCGGTTTCCATTTCGCGCATCTGCTTTCCTTTCGCATTTTTGACTCACGCAACTTGACATTTGTTAAGTTTTAACGATTCTTGATATTTTATGTCGGCATGCAGGTACGAAATTGGGGTGTCTGACTTGCCATAAAAGGTCTGCCTAACAATATTGGGACTTCATTATTTGTGCAAATCTTTCTTTCCATCTCTAGAACCACAAAGTCAACTGGAATGATTAGTTTATCAACCTGAACTAGGATGTCTTCCACTATACCCAAGGGATATTTAACTGAACGATCAGCTAATTGTAATTGCATAGTAGTGGGTTTTAGTTCTCCTAACCCTAACTGTTTGTAGACCGCAAAAGGAAACTTGGATATTAAAGCTACCAGGATCTTTTAACTTAGGGGGTAGTTCGGGTTGTAAAACAGAACTTACATTTTCAGAAACAATAATTTTTTAATTGTTTTCAAACTTGTGTTTCTTAGAGTGAAGATCTTTGAAAAACTTTGCATAAGCTGGAATATTTTTAATAACATTAAGCAAAGGAAGATTAACATTCACTTTGGATAACATATTATAAATTTCCGTAAATTGTTTGTCCATTCGGTTTTTCATAAGTCTTCTTGGGAATGGAATTGGAGGAACAGAAGGTGGTGGAGCCACATATGGTTCCTCTTCTTCTTGATCTAACTCTTTTTCAATTTCTATTGGATTTTCTTTATTTTGAACCTCTTTTTCTTGTTCCTTATTTGGAACTTCAACTTCTACTTCTTGATTAATCAATTCATTATTCTCTTTATCACTCGCTTTTTCAATTTCCTTTTCAATTTCCTTTTCATAATTTTCTACTGTATCAGGCACATTAGAAAAATGATCAGGATCACTTACCTCTTTACCTATTACCTTACCGCTTCGCAAGACGGTGATTGACTTGGCTTGCTCGGTTTGACTAGGGAACTTCCCTTCTTCTCTTTTTTCGGCTTCAGAAGTCACAATGTGCTTCTTTAGATTTTCAATCTCTTCAAGCATATATTTCATCAATGCTGCTTGACCTTTACTTGCTCCATCTTGTTTTGGAACTTCTTCAATTCTCAATGATTTTGATTTGGAAATTGTGGAGGTTGAGGTGGTTGAGGTTGGAATTGTTGAGGTTGTAAAGGCTTATTTCCTCCCCAAGAAAAGTTAGGATGATTCCTCCAACCAGATTATATGTGTTTGAATAGGGATCATTCCTTGGCCTTTGAGGGTACATATTCATAGCATTAGTGCATTCGGAATACATAGCACTTGATGGACAAAATTAGTAGCATGAGAATATAATCCACATAAAGCACATGCTTCTTGAATTTGTCAATTTTCAAATTGGGTTGGTGTATCTGATTTATCTTGTATTTGATATAGGCTTCTATTTTTACCTCTAGCACTTTTCTGTTGAGAATTAATACTTAACATCTCAAATAATTCTTCTAGTGCTTCTGGTGTCATTCTATTAATAGAACCACCAGCCGCACTATCAACCATAGTTTGTAAGCCTGGCGAAATACCATGATAAAATTGAAGTACTAACACATGTTGAGCCAAATTATGATGAGGACACATAATGAGCGATTTTTAAATCTATCCCATGACTCATGGAATGTTTCACACAGTTCATTTTGGAATGACATGATTTGTTTTCTATATTCAAGAAGAGATGCATGCTTGTAAAATTTACTCATAAACAAATCATATAATTGAGCCCAAGTATAAACACTATTAGGTGTTAGGTTCATAAACCATCGTTTGCCAACTCTTTTAATGCCTTGGGAAAGGAAAATATTTCATTTTAATTTGATCTTTTTTTTGGGAGTTTTATTAAAAACAAAAGGAAAACATACAGCCATGAGGGTTGATCTTCAGTCAACCCTCCTAAAGGAAAAGTACTCATCATGTATTCATATTCTCTTAAGAAACTGACAAGATCTTCATGAGGCATTCCATGAAAAGATGGTATTGCATTAAAATAATGACCTTTTAGTTCGAAATTCCTTATAGCATCTGGAAAGACTAAACATGATGTCACAACATTTAATGAAGGTCTACTAAAGTCATTAATAGTTCTTTGATTTACCACTACTTCCATATTTCTTCTGGCAGGTTCTTCTTCTCTTTGATTCCTGTTAACTGGGTTAACTGGATTTTCCGGATTTCGATTATTATTTTCTTCCATTGTATGATCAACCAGAGGATCCTCTTGATTAAATTGTTCTTGATTATCAGACTGGGAAGCTTGACTTTCAAGGACTTCTTGATTTCTTCTAATATTATTAATATCTTGATTTAGTTCTACCAATTTAGGATTCAAAGATCTACGACCGTGCATAAAATAAATTAAAGCAATTTAAAAACAATTAACTATTAAATAAAATAAAATAAAATCTTTTTGTATTTTTATTTTTATAAAAACAGAAAATTAAATTAAAAACTAAATTAAATTAAAAAATACGCTACCAACAAACTAACTACGTGAACTAGCTTGTCCCCGGCAACGGCACCAAAAACTTGATCAATGTTTTATTTAATCTTTTTACTTGCAAGTGGACAAGACTATTATAGAATAGTATTGGAAGCAAGAGTCGAACCCACAGAGACAAAAGATCACGAACAATGCACTTTATTGACAGCAAATTATTAATCTAAAGAGGTTTTTATAATTAATCTATTCTTAAACTACTATTTATATTTAGCTGTTTAACTAATTAGCAGTAATTAAGTTATGAAGATCTTATGGTGGGTGGCAATCTAGGATTCTGGGTTTCACTTGTATCTCCTTTATGTTCAATTCATAATAATTATCATTCAATTTCTTGGGTTCGTTCACTAAAGATAGATATAGCTTGTTGAACTATTGGTTCAGTCTCCATCCCCGCAACATTCATCCATTATATATCCTAAGCACAGGAACTTTCAATCTAGCTGTCACCTAGATTATAAGCACGGGATTATCTATCTATCCGTCACCTAGATCATGTATGAACCTGGTCCTAACTTATCACTCTCGTGCATCGATAGGTCCAATTTATTGTGATGGTGAGCCGATTAATGCGACATATGCACATTGGTCATGCAGTTATCCGCACCTCTAGGCCTTTATTATTTGCGATTACATTCATTTGTTCAAAGCAAAATAATATAGGGATTGATAAACACCACAATCAACAAGAATTGAATGAACATATATATGAATCAAAATATAAATTCGATACAAGTTATCTCCTACCTCCTAGATTATGAATGATTTAGTTCATCATAGACAATGAACAGCACATGGAGATGAACGGAAACATGATTTGATCTTCAATACTTGTAATTACACAATCTAACTATGTTATACAACCTAAGAACTATCTAAAATCTACCTAAGACTGTCTCCAGCCATTTTTCTAAATCAGGCTCTTGACATCCGACTTCAATTTATACCCAGGAGTTGTAATCCAATCAAAACACTAGTGAAAATATGAAAAGATCGCATTCTGACCACCTTGCGGTCGCAAGGTGTTGAGTACCTTGCGTCCGCAAGGTCTCCAGTAGCTCTGGCCCTGGTTTTCTGCCTTCTTTGATGTTCTGCCTACCTTGCGGGGGAAAGGTCTAGGTACCTTGCGACCGCAAGGTCTCCAGATTTGGACTTCCTTCGTTTTTCTTAATTTTTCATCTTTGGCCCTTCTTGGAATTTGCATATAAAACCCTGAAGTTTTGCATATTTTCACTAAAAACCCTGAAACTTACAAAACTCACCGAAAACATATATCAGTAGCCAAAAGCCTCGTGAAATAGCATAATTTAAGTCATAGAAGCATATAAAATCGACGTATAAAATACATCGATCAGGAACCAATCTGAACCAACCCCGAAGAGGATGAACATGCCATCCCACTCCTTCTGCGAACCAGGCTGGTTACTCACCAAAACTGTCACGCCATTTAATGCATCGTAACCGACGCATGATGAAGGGATTACGTGGGGCGTGTCTCTGGTGCGTGACTGGCGTGTGAGAGGCAAACTACTACCACTGTCGTTGGTAGCGCATGTGAGTACCATTGGTTCATTCGATGGCGATTCTCGCATTGCCAACAATTTTTAGTTATAAGCGAGGCTCCACAAACTACATAATGAGCGGAGGAGAAGGCAGAGGAGAAGACACCGTCCCCATTTTCTATTAATTTTCAGGAAAGAAGACCATGAAATTGAAATTTTGTTTTGCTCTCCCTTTCGGCTCCTAATTTGTTGTTGAAACTTCAAATTCATCCATGCTCCGCCACAATATTATGATCTGGGTTTGCACAGGTTGAAAGATGTTGGGATGTTCTTCTGCCCACCACAACCCCTCATGACGACGCTTCTGAGGTCGAACGATGGTAGTTGTGGTATCGTCGGCATGGCTCCGGTGAGATGAAACCATATGTGATGTCGGTTTTGGTTTGCTGCTCCATGATCTTCAAAAGTGAGAGAAATCCTTCTGCGATGTCAGCGGCTTTCGTCAAATGATCCTATCCGTTTTATGATAATTCCTTCTTTAAGTTTTGTCTCGATTTTCGTTCCCCTTCAGCCACTCAATTTTTCCCATTATTTTTGTTCCCAGCAATGGAACCCATACCGGGGGTGCCGAAGGTAGCGGAGTCTGCGAGGAGGGCCCCCGGCAAAAACCCTCCAGTGTGTTTATTAGTACACTAAGTATGAAAGAGAGGACGCGTAGCCCTCAAGTGCGTGTGTGATTCTAAATCAGAAAAAGAGAGAGAAAAAGAGTCCCTTCACTATGGACTAGTGGGGTTATTTATAACAGGATGGAATGGGCCTAGCTCATGGACTATATGCCCGATCCAAGCCTTCTGACATTATGTAAAATATAATGGGTCATTAGATGAGGCCCACACGCCATTGAGGCAGATCCAAAATATGCACATCACCTTTCATCTAATAAACCATCCACCATTTATTTAAGGATAAACAAGTAAATTTATCATGATAAAAAATAATATTTGAATAAAATAATGTTTAATAAATCACTCCCCATTGAATAAGGTCAAATAAATAATCTATTATTTGCTAATCAATTCCATGAATAATAGCAAAACAAAATTATCATAATAAATGATAATGTTAAATTAGTAAATTCTATCTCTATTTATCTATCTATTTATTTCTACTATAAAATTAATTGTGAGTTGTCTCTTAAAATCTATTGTATGGACAAAATTAATCATTCAACTCATAAATCATCCACCATTTATTTAAGGACAAACAAGTACATTTCTCATAATAAATGACAATGTTTGTAAAAAAAATAACTCTAAATTTAATAAATCAGTCACCATTGAATAAGGTCAAATAAGTAAATTTGTTATGCCCTAATCAATTACATGAATAATTACAAAAAGAACCATAAATGTAATAAATCACTCACTATTGAATAAGATCAAATAGGCCAATGTTATCTCTATCTATCTATCTATATTCTTTACTATAAAAGTGTGAGTTGTATCTTAGAAATTAATATATGGACAAAATTAATCTTTCATCTAATAAACCATCCACCATTTATTTAAGGACAAACAAGAAAATTTATCATAATAAATGATAATGTTTGTAAAAAAATAAAACTAAATTTAATAAATCACTCACCATTGAATAATGTCAAATAAGTAAATTTGTTATGAGCAAATCAATTACATGAATAATTACAAAAAGAACCCTAAATTTAATAAATCACTCACTATTGAATAAGGTCAAATAGGTCAATGATATCTCTATCTATCTATCTTCTTTACTATAAAAATGTGAGTTGTCTCTTAGAAATTAATGTATATATGGACAAAATTAATATTTCATCTAATAAATCATCCACCATTTATTTAAGGACAAACAAGTAAATTTATATTCTTTACTATAAAAATGTGAGTTGTCTCTTAGAAATTAATGTGTGGACAAAATTAACCTTTCATCTAATAAACCATCCACCATTTATTTAAGGACAAACAAGTAAATTTATCATAATAAATGATAACGTTTGTAAAAAATAATTCTAAATTTAATAAATCACTCACCATTGAATAAGGTCAAATAAGTAAATTTGTTACGAGCTAATCAATTACATGAATAATTACAAAAAGAACCCTAAATTTAATAAATCATTCACCATTGAATAAGGCCAAATAGGTCATTGCTATCTCTATCTATCTATCAGCTTTACTATAAATGTGTGAGTTGTCTTTTAGAAATTAATGTATGGACAAAATTAACCTTTCATCTAATAAACCATCCACCATTTATTTAACGACAAACAAGTAAATTTATCTTCTTTACTATAAAAATGTGAGTTGTCTCTTAGAAATTAATGTATGAACAAAATTAATATTTCATAAAATAAACTATCGACCATTTATTTAAGGACAAACAAATAAATTTATCATGAAAAAATAATAATTGTATAAAAATATTTTTTAATAAATCACTCCCCATTGAATAAGGCCAAATAAATAATCTATTATTTGCTAATTAATTCCATGAATAATAACAAAAAAATTATCTTAATAAATGATAATGTCAAATTAGTAAATTCTATCTCTATCTATCTATCTATTTCTACTATAAAATTGTGAGTTGTCTCTTAAAAATTAATGTATGGATAAAATTAACATTTTATTTAATAAATCATCCATCATTTTTTTAAGGGAAAACAAGTAAATTTATCAATAAATGATAATGTTTATAAAAAAAAACCCTAAATTTAATAAATCACTCACCATTGAATAATGTCAAATAAGTAAATTTGTTACGAGTTAATCAATTACATGAATAATTACAAAAGTAACCTTAAATTTAATAAATCACTCACCATTGGATAAGGTCAAATAGGTAAATGCTATCTCAATCTATCTATCTTCTTTACTATAAAAGTGTGAGTTGTCTCTTAGAAATTAATGTATGGACAAAATTAACCGTTCATCTAATAAATTATCCACAATTTATTTAAGGACAAACACGTAAATTTATCTTATTTACTATAAAAATGTGAGTTGTCTTTTAGAAATTAATGTATGAACAAAATTAACCTTTCATTTATTAAACCATCCACTATTTATTTAAAGACAAACAAGTAAATTTATCATGATAAAAAATAATATTTGAATAAAAATAATGTTTAATAAATCACTCCCCATTGAATAAGGCCAAATAAATAATCTATTATTTGCTAATTCATTCTATGAATAATAACAAAAAAAGTATCTTAATAAATGATAATGTCAAATTAGTAAATTCTATCTCTATCTATCTATCTATCTATTTCTACTATAAAACTATGAGTTGTCTCTTAAAAATTAATGTATGGATAAAATTAACCTTTCATTTAATAAATCATCCATCATTTATTTAAGGAAAAACAATTAAATTTATCAATAAATGATAATGTTTGTAAAAAAATAACGCTAAATTTAATAAATAACTCACCAATGAATACGATCAAATAAGTAATTTTGTTATGAGCTAATCAATTACATGAATAATTACAAAAAGAAACCTAAATTTAATAAATCACTAACCATTGAATAATGTCAAATAGGTAAATGCTATCTCTATCTATACATCTTGTTTATTTTTACTATAAAAGTGTGAGTTGTTTCTTAGAAATTAATCTATGGACAAAATTAGCCTTTCATCTAATAAATAATCCACCATTTATTTAAGGACAAACAAGTAAATTTATCTTTTTTACTATAAAAATGTGAGTTTTCACTTATAAATTAATAAATGGACAAAATTAACATTTCATCTAATAAACCATCCACCATTCATTTAAAGATAAACAAGTAAATTTATCATAATAAATGATAATGTTTGTAAACAAATAACTCACCATTGAATAAGGTCAAATAATGGAAATTTGTTATGAGCTAATCAATTACATGAATAATTACAAAAAGAACCCTACATTTAATAAATCACTCACCATTGAATAAACATCAAATAGGTCAATGCTATATCTATCTATCTATCCTCTTTACTATAAAAGCGTGAGTTGTCTTTTAGAAATTAATGTATGAAAAAAATTAACATTTCATCTAATAAATCATTCACCATTTATTTAAGGACAAACAATTAAATTTATCTTCATTACTATAAAAATGTGAGTTGTCTCTTAGAAATTAATGTATAGACAAAATTAATCTTTCATATAATAAACCATCGACCATTTATTTACGAACAAACAAGTAAATTTATCATGATAAAAAATAATAATTGTATAAAAATAATGTTTAATAAATCACTCCCATTGAAAAATGTCAAATAAATAATGTATTATTTGCTAGTCAATTCCATGAATAATAACAAAAAAATTATCTTAAAAAATGATAATGTCAAATTAGTAAATTCTATCTTTTTCGATCTATCTATTTCTACTATAAAATTGTGAGTTGTCTCTTAGAAATTAATATATTGATAAAATTAACCTTTCATCTAATAAATCATCAATAATTTATTTAAGAAAAAACAAGTAAATTTATCATAATAAATGATAATGTTTTTTAAAAAAATAACGCTAAATTTAATAAATTACTCACCATTGAATAAGGTGAACTAAATAAAGTTGTTATCAGCTAATCAATTACATGAATAATTACAAAAAAAAAACCTAAATTTAATAAGTCACCCACCATCTAATAAGTTCAAATAGGTCAATGCTATCTCTATCTATCTATCTTTTTTACTATAAAAGTGTGTGTTGTCTCTTCGAAATTAATGTATCGACTAAATTAACCTTTCATATAATAAATAATCCACCATTTATTTAAGCACAAACAAGTAACTTTATATTCTTTACTATAAAAATGTGAGTTGTCTTTTAGAAATTAATGTATAGAAAAAATTAACATTTCATTTAATAAACCACCAACCATTTATTTATGGACAAACAAGTAAATTTATCATAATAAATGATAATGTTTGTAAAAAATAACTCTAAATTTAATAAATAACTCACCACTGAACAAAGTCAAATAAGTAAATTTGTTATGAGCTAATCAATTACATTAACAATTACAAAAAGAACCATAAATTTAATAAATCACTCATCATTGAATAAGGTCAAGTGGATCAATGCTATCTCTGTCTATCTATCTTCTTTATTATAAAAGTGTGAGTTGTCTTTTAGAAATTATTATATGGATAAAATTAACTTTTCATCTAATAAATCATCTACCATTTATTTAAGGACAAACATGTAAATTTATCTTCTTTAGTATAAAAATGTGAGTTGTTTATTAGAAATTAATGTATGGACAAAATTAATCTTTCATCTAATAAATCATCCACCATTTATTTGAGGACAAAGAAGAAATTTTATCATAATAAATGATAATGTTTGTAAAAAAAATAATTCTAAATTTAATAAATCACTAACAATTTGTTGAATCTTGGCTTAAAATTAAATTTGCTTAAAATCATTCTACTTTTTGTCAGCCAAGAACTTATAACCTGTTATATTATTTTGGTCAACTTATTGCATTATTTTCGTAAGTTACTCTTATCAGCTGACCACAGTTTCTAAAGTGTCAGCTTATTTACCTCATTTAATTGAACATTCTCTTGTACTGACACTTTCTCATTTTGTGTTGTGATAGAAACTCTGAATATTATCTTTCTCCCAGGATCTTTGTGATCTTGTGAGAAGATACGTTTGAATAGCTCAACATATTTTCAAATTCAAATGTGTTCCTAACGGGTTACTCTTCAAGAACATCAATAAATACCCACAGGAAACATTTTGAATAATATACAGAAGTCTGAAGCATACTACTCGAAAAGAATATCTATCTGCCTTAGTCTTCTTGAAAAACTTTAGCTAGATACTCTTCTTTGAATATTTCCTTTTAGTTATTGTTTAGACAAACACTGAGTGATTTGTTTCATACTCTTTAGAAATCAGTCAGTTTGTCTCACGAGTTTGATTGTTTTTCAATCATTCTCCATAAACACTGGTCATTTGTTGTACATTGATCCATTAGAGATCAACTAGATTTTTAATAAAATTAGTGCATTTCAAAAATCCAAGTTTGACCAACTTGGTAGTGGACGTAGCAGTTTTACTGTGAACCACTTCAAATTACTTGTCAATTATTTCATCAGCTCCTACAAACTGATCTAACACTTAAGAAATCTTGATCTACTTAAGTGTCAGCCAGTTACTTACATTAATTGTTTAATTATCTGTTCAGATAAATTGTTCTTCAGATCATTTTTTATATTCAGTGATCTATCTTTCAAACATAAATTTTCTAACACTATTGTGTCAGCCAGCTGACCAATCTTTTTCAGCTTCATTCTTTTTACTTCATCAGCCAGCTGACCATATCAGCTGACTGACAAAATTCCATTTTCCGCTGCACACTCTTAATGTTTTTAAAGTCAACCCTCAAAGTATAAAAGGCTATTCACCCCCCTCTAGCCTTGTTAGTTGTCAACTGGACTTACAATTGGTATCAGAGCTTGACTTTTTCGAAAAATTATTATTTTTCCAAGTTTAACAACTTGAAATCTTGATCATGACAACCTTAAAAGCTTTTCAATCAAACAATGTTACTCAAGTACCTATTTTTGATGAAGATCACTTTGATATTTGGAAGGAAAGAATTACAAGATATATGAACAATATAGATAAACGATTAATGGAATGTGTAAGAGATGGTCCTATGCAACCAATGAAAATTAATACTAAAGTTGGTAAATCTTCTATTGCAGATAATGACACCATAAATCCTCTTGCTCCTGATATCGAAGAATATGTCCCCAAGCCTCAATCAGTATGGACCGAGGAAGATAAAATTACTGATGGACTGGATGCTAGAGCTGTACACATTCTATCAAGTGTTGTTCCTGATGAATACTACAAACAAATATATGACTGTGTTACTGCCAAAGAAATTTGGGATGCTCTTGTTGAATAAGTTGAAGGAGACCAAAACACCAAGGACAACAAACTCTATGACTGTATACAAGAGTTTGACACCTTCAAAAAGGACCCAAAAGAATCATTGAAGAATGCCTATGATAGATTTCTCGAGGTAAGTAATAGATATTCTTCTCTTAGTAAAGTTTATAGCATGAAAGATTTGAATATGCGTTTTCTTAGTAGCTTGGGAAGTAGATGGCATGTTAAGGTCACTGCCATAAAGGAAGCAAGAGACTTGAACAAAACTCATATACGTAGTCTTGTTGCATGTCTAAAAATTTATGAAGATGAATTTGCTGCCTTTGCTAGACGATTTAGAAAGTTTAAATCCTTTAAAAAGAACTTCCAAAAACCTTCTGCAAGCTTTCAAAAAACTTCCTCAAATTTTCATAAACCTTCCTCAAGCTCTCAAAGACCTTCTTCTTCAAACTTTCAAAAGCCTTACTTTAAAACAAATGAAGACAAGGATGAGAAAGAAAAATTGTTGTGCTTTAACTGTAGAAAGCCTGGTCACTTTGCTTCAAACTGCCCTTTTACAAAAAATGAATATTACAAAAGAGCTCCCATAAATTTTGAAAAACAAAAGGGTTTAATTGCTGAAGATCAATATCTTGCAACATGGATTGAGACAGATTCTGAAGATGAATCTGATGATTTTGTGCAAGAAGCAAATCTGTGTCTTGTTGCAGAATCAGCTATATATGATTCAGAAAATGATTTTCCTAGTTCAAAATACTCAAATGAGTCTGATAATGAGCTGCCAAGCTCACCTATTAAAAACCCCAAGTTGACAAAGGTCATCAAACCTGATCAGTTTGTGGTTAAGAAAATAGGAAATGGTTTTTATGGATAAGGAATCATAAGTCAGCCTGAAAGAAAAGTCAAGTCAACTTCTCCAAGGACTGCTGACATCAAAATAAGCAATATGTCAAAAAGGCAGGAGGAGAAGGTTACTGAGTCAAGTGTTGATGATCAATTGGAACAAATTCAAGAAATGTATTCGAAGTTTGAAACACTTAAAAAGAATTCATGTTTCTTTATCTGATGATTTTAAAAGAATTTCTGATGAAAACTGTAAACTTCAAAAGATCAATGAGCTTTATAAAGTACAGCAGAATGTATTGCTGCAACTTAAAAGCATCAATGAAAAACATGAGATTCAAGCAAAAATATCTGATGCTCAGATTGCTGACCTTGTAGAAAGGAATCTTCGACTGACCAATGTTGTTGATACTTACTCAAAGTCAAAAGATGTTGTTGAGACCATCATCAGTCAACAGAAAAATCATGAAGACCAACATGGTCTTAGATATTCAAAAGATGATGGAAACTGTGAGATCAGACAGTAAATTGGTGGACCTAAGATTCTGCTCAAAAAGGATAAGGGATTAGCTTATAATAGTGTACCTTTTCAGTATCCTAAAAGCTTGAATTAGCATAAGATGTGGCAACCCGGCCCGGGCCCGAGATGGGACCGAGGGTCGGACCGCCCAAATAAGGAGGGAAACAAGTAGGCAATTAAACATGCAAGGACTTAATTTATAAAAACGACGACGCAACATTAGAGACGTAGCACGCCTCGGCACCAAACGGCCGGATATTTTTAAAACTTTTAAACCTGATAAACAGTTAAACAATATAACCAAGTCTTCGGCGACACTACATGCCGGAACCCAAGCTAACAGTTTATGGACAAGGATTAAATAAGAGCTAATAGCATGCTCAGCGGAAGACTAATACGAAGTGGAATAATAACAAGTTAACTAAAGCTCGGCTAACACAATGCCGGCACAAAAGGGGTTACAAGTACTACAAGTATTAAACTACTAGTAGCTAACAAGAGTTACAATCAAGATCTACACAAATACCCAAGCATAGTCTAGTTGACTTGCTTAACCCGTCGTCCTTACAAAAATATAAACAAGAGTAAGAGGCCATCAAAAACCACCTCTTCAAGAATCAACGGTCACCAAAAAGGGCACAAGGCACGAACACAGCTAGTCAACGAAAGCGGGACTGCCTTGCTAGGATCTAAAGCAAAAGGGGAAAGGGTAAGTCATAAAGACTTGTAAGCTATTAATCATGCATGTCATGGCCAGATGCAACATACAAGGCAAGATATCATCACAAGCATAGAATCATATATCCAGGATGCACATTGTTTCACATAAGTGCGCATAAATAAATCACATAGGATAAGGATATATGGAGAGCCGGGCCGCTACGTAGTTCCCGCATACAAGCGTTATTCGGAATGTGCGGGTATCGAATGTGTAAGTACATCGATCTTCCGAGGAGATGCCCTGATAGTCACCAATGATGCTCTTAAATGATTACAAACATGGGAGTTACTTCCCCACGTGGCCACAAGTGGAGGCGTGTGTGAACAAAGACAGTATGCCACTGACTCATGCAAATGCCAAGTAATGTTTACTTAACAAAATTCTCAAGTATAGAACGAGGTCGGCAAGAGCGATCTCGTTCATGACAAGTAAATTATTCTCATCAATAACCAAGTAGGATTGAGTTCGACAAGAGCGAACTCACATGTCAATTAGTCATTCTATAATATGACATTCAAGATCAAGCAAGGTAATCAGTTCAAGTTCAAGAGTCTAGAATTATTATTCTTAGGGAAACGCGTTTAGAACGTCGTAGGGATTGGTCGGTGAGCCGGTATTGTTCAATGGCTCGCTAAACTTGACTCCGTTGAGTCATCTCTAACAATTCATCCAAGAGAGTTAAGACGCTAAATGCATCATGAACCTTTTCTAAGTTCTCGTATATGATCGGCTAGGTCATTAATCTATTTAACAACCGTAGTTAAGAATTATCATCAATAATCAGCAGAATGAGTTCGACGAGAGCGAACTCAATATGTCAAATAGGCATTCTATCGTATGACATCAAGAATCAAGCAAGGTAATCAATCCAATTCTCAAGAGTCTAGAATTATCATTCTTAGAGGAACGTGTTTAGGACGTCGTAGGGATTGATCATTGAGCCGGTATTGTTCAATGGCTCACTTAAGTTTGACTCCGCTGAGTCGTCTCTACCAATTCATCCAAGAGAGTTAAGATGCTAGATGCATCCAAAATCCTTTTCTAAGTTCTCGTATCGATTAACTAGGCCGTTAATCCACTTAACAACCATAGTCAAGTATTAACATAAGTTCAACATTTCATAATTCAAGGGAACTTTAGAATCAATTTGTCAAAGTTATTAAAAGCCAATAGTCCAAGAACATTTGTTATTCTTAGGAAGACATAGATCACATTCGATTCTAAGCATAGGACCCAAATCAACAGGATGAACAATCCATAGTCCGTGAAACTCTAGAATTCATATTCTCCAAGAGTTGTCAAGAGTCGTAAGTCCAAGAACATTAGTTGTTCCTAAGGGGACATGGAACATATTCAATTCTAGGCGTAGGACTAAATCAATAGGATGGACAGTTTGTAGCATGTGAAACCCTAGAAGTCATCATCTCCAAGAGTTATCAAAAGTTATTGGTCCAAGAACAATAGTTGTTCCTAAGGGGACATAGAACATATTCAATTCTAGGCGTAGGACTAAATCAATAGGATGGACAGTTTGTAGCATGTGAAACCCTAGAAGTCATCATCTCCAAGAGTTATCAAAAGTTATTGGTCCAAGAACAATAATTGTTCCTAAGGGGACATAGAACTCTTTTAATTCTAGGCATAGGACCCAATTCAATAGGATAGACAATACAAGGCATAGGAAACCCTAGAATCATAATTCCCAAGAGTTATCAAAATCTATTGATCCAAGAACATTAGTTGCTCCTAAGGAAGCATAGAACATAATTAATTCTAGGCATAGGTCTCAATCAACAAGATGGACATTATTCAAAATCCCAAGAGATCAAAACATCCACAATCATAGTTTGGACATGGAAGAAGCATGGAAATCAATAGAAAAGGGGGAAACATGGCAAGTCTAGCATACAACCTAAGGGGGAATCAATAGCTTACCTTCACCAAGGAAAATGAAGGTTGGAGTACAAAGAAATCGGATGGAAACGATCTCCTCGTCGGTAGCTTCACTCCGGTGGTCTCGGTTTGGCAATCGGAGGTCGGGAGCTCAATCTAGGGAAATAACACACACTAATCTCACCTTTTCTCTACACATACTAAGCATGGCAGGAGAGAGAAGAGAAGATCTGAAAATGAGGCTTAAGTTTGATTAGCAAAGGGAAGGCTTTTATACCTTGCATGGTTTGGGTGGAATTCCACATGTCAAGAGGAGGAGGGTGGTGGAATCCACATGTCCAATGGAGGTTGCTTGAGATTAGGACTAATCTAACTTGATTAGGGTTTAATAGATAGGATTAGGGCCAATTAGGAAGGAGGTTTAAGTGGCTAATTGGATCACAAAAGCTTGAAGGAGGAAAAATCCCGTAGAGTTGCTCAGCTAGTGAGGCGGGCGCCTCATGCTTGGCCATGCGGCCGCCTCAGATACTGGGACTAGTTCCATTTTTCATTTGCTCTCAGTACTTGGGGCGGGCGCCTCACTCGAGCCATGCGGCCGCCTGAACTTCTGGAGCACCAAAACTTGACCTAAACAAGTCCTAAATGGTCCCAAGCTTATGGGTAACCATTCTAGGGTCTAACACAACTCAAAACATGTCCGAAACATACCCGAACAACACCCGGAACAAGGTAGGACAAGGCTCGAGTCAAGCGACGATTGGTTGACGAATCAAACCCGGATCAAACGTCAATAAAACTAGGGTAACTTGGGCATGGAATAGGCTTGTTTAAACATGGTTATGACTTGAATACAAGTCCGGGAACTCAAGGAACACATCGCACGACGAAACACGAGCAATACGGGAGACGAGGGAAATCGCTAAGGCCAAAACAAAGCAAGAAGGTTTCTAAACTTTCAAATCAAGCTTACTATGATTAAGGCGAATGTTCTAAGTCATCTATGGAAGACAATAGAACCCTAACAAGTCTTGGTTGAGTGCAAATCAAGCTAAGGCAACACTCAAGGTATAACGGCAAGGTATGCTAAGCATAGAGGGTATTCAAGCGACAAGGAATGTAATAATGATAATACAAGCCAGACATGGACAATTAGAAATATCTAACATGTTAAGGCATAATATAAACAAGTTATTGAGGTATAAAACAAGTAATGCAAGTAATGGGTTTGGGTTCTCACATAAGAAGTCCTTTAACAAGAAGGATAAGCTAAACAATGACAGTTGTCAGTCCTCTGGATATAAGCCTAAAAAACTGTTAGCCAATGTTTCAGTTAACAAATGTCAGCCAACTGACAAATGTCAATCAGCTGACAAAAGAGGAGGAATTAGAAGAAGGACAATTGACAAGTTCAAGCCAATCAGTTTTGTTTCCGCTAAGACTTCTAAACTGAGTCAAAATGAATCAAAGAAGTCACCTTCAATGACTAATAAACTTGGTTATCACAAATGCAATATTTGTTCTACTCTTGGTCATCAGTCTCATGAATGTCTATTTAGATTTAAACATACTGACAAAGCCAAGATGTCTAATTTTAGGCAAGTTTGGCTACCAAAGAAAACTAACCATTTGGACCCAAAAGTATAAAGGGTACCATGACATATGGATATTAGACAGTGGATGCTCAAGACACATGACTGGGTCAACTGAACTTCTTACTGACATTATTTCAGCCAAAGGACCTTTTGTCATTTTTGGAGACAATTCAAAAGGGAAGACTATAGGCTATGGATCCATTATCAGGGGATCTATCAAAATTGAAAATGTCTCATTGGTACAATGTTTGAAACATAATCTTTTAAGTATTTCACAATTTTGTGATAAAGGTATGAGCTGCTCTTTTTCTTCTACTCATTGTTTTATCAAAAACAACATCACAAATGAAGTTTTACTTACAAGTTCTAGAAAAAGAAATGTTTTTGCTATTGATTTACTTGCCTTAAATCACAATACTCAAATATGTTTGGTAGCGAACAATTCTTCAAAAACTTCATGGCTTTGGCATAAAAGACTTTCACATTTAAATTTTAAATATCTTTCAAAACTCTCAAAAGGAGACTTAGTGAAAGGTCTGCCATCTATAAACTTTCCTTCTGACAAGAAATGTGATGCTTGCATTTTAGGAAAAATAACAAAAGCTTCTTTCAAATCCAAACCATGTCTTTCAACCAAAAGAATTCTTGAACTTCTCCATATGGATTTGTTTGGTCCCATTACTACTGCAAGTTTGGGAGGAAACAGATATACTCTAGTTGTTATGGATGATTACTCAAGGTACACATGGGTAGAAATGATGCAATGCAAGGAAGAAACTTATGACATTCTCACTTCCCTGTTCAGAAATCTTCAAACTCAAAAAGAATGTGAGATTATAAGTGTAAGATCTGATAACGGCACATAATTCAAGAACCTTGGCATGGATACATACTGTGGTGATCATGGTATTGATCACAACTTTTCAGCAGTTAGAACACCTCAGCAAAATGGTGTAGCTGAAAGGAAGAACATGACACTAATAGAAGCAGGTAAAACAATGCTAGCTGAAGCAAAACTGCCAAAGTATTTTTGGGTAGAAGCTGTCAACACAGCCTGTTTCACTCAAAATAGATCTCTCATAAACAAGTTTCATGGAAAGACTCCTTATGAATTATGGAGAGGAAGAACACCCAACATTTCTTACTTTAAAATCATTGGATGTACATGCTTCATTCACTACAATGGTAGTGACTACAGAGGTAAATTTGATGAAAAAGCTGATGAAGGTATCTTTGTTGGATATGCCAAACATAGTAGAGCCTATAGAGTTTATAATAGAAAAACTCAAGTAATTGTTGAATCTATGCATATCACTTTTGATGAATTTAATTTACTTGAGTCTGCTAAGACTCCTGATGTTACTGACAATTTTGAGATTTTTGAGACAGGAAACAATGAAAGTTCAACTCAAAAAATCCTTCATTCTCAATTCCTCCAGCTGAAACTTTAGATATTCAGAGTGAACTTCAACAGGCTGACAACTTCAAACCAGCTGACAATCTAAATCCTGTTATAGCTGACCAGTCAGCTGACACTCTTCCAACTGAAATTCTCCAGTCAGCTGATATTCCTTCTTCTCCCTTACCTACTAAACCTCTTCCAGATCTTCCTAAATAAATTAGGGAAGCTAGACATCATCCAATTTCAAACATCATTGGAGACCCATTTGCTGGCCTAAGAACAAGAAGCAGTTCTTGAAATGAAACTATTGACTCACATGCTTTTGTCTCCTCCATTGAACCCAAAAAGGTTGATGAAGCTTTAGAGGATCCTCAATGGATTGAAGCCATGCAAGAAGAAATCAATCAGTTTGAAAGATGTCAAGTATGAGAACTTGTTCCAAGACCCTCAGATCAACAAGTTATTGGAACAAAATGGGTGTTTAAGAACAAGTTGGATGAAGATGGAAATGTCACTAGGAACAAAGCAAGGTTGGTAGCCCAAGGCTATAAACAGGAGGAGGGTATTGACTATGATCAGACATTTGCTCCTGTTGCTAGGTTAGAGGCTATCAGATTATTCCTTGCCTATGCAACTTTCAAGGATTTCAAGGTCTATCAAATGGATGTAAAGAGTGAATTTCTAAATGGTAACCTACAAGAACAAGTCTTTGTTTAAAGACCTCCAGGATTTCTTGACATAAAAAAGAAGGACCATGTATACAAGCTAAGAAAGGCTCTCTATGGTCTCAAACAAGCTCCAAGAGCATGGTATGAAACTCTATCAAAATTTCTTATGGAAAAAGGGTTTCAAAGAGGTAAAATTGACACTACTCTCTTCTCTCTCAAACATAAAGGTAATATCTTACTAGTTCAAATTTATGTTGATGATATTATTTTTGGCTCTACTAATGAAGTGTTGTGTAAAAGATTTGAAAATCTTAGGAAAGGAAAATTTGAAATGAGAATGATGGGAGAACTCACTTACTTCCTAGGTTTGCAAATTAAGCAAACTGAAGAAGAGATATTTATCCATCAATCAAAATACACAAGAGAGCTGATCAAGAAGTATAACTTGCAAGAAGCAAATTCAGCAAGCATTCCAATGGGAGTGGAATGTCATTTAGTCACTGATGAAAAAGGTAAACCAGTTAATACAACTGAGTACAGAGGTATAGTTGGATCTCTCCTTTATTTAATTGCTAGTAGACCAGACATTATGTTTGATGTGTGTATATGTGCTCGTTTTCAAGCCAATCCAAAGGAATCTCACATGATTGCTGCAAAAAAATTATTAGATACCTGATTGATACTTGATCGATGTCTTATTTTAATTATTTCCTTGCAAGTGGATAAGACTATTATAGAATAGTTTTGGAAGCAAGGGTTGAACCCACAGAGACAAGAGGTCACAGATAGAGCAATTTATTGATAGCAAATTATTAATCTAAGGGGGTTTTTTATAATTATTCTATTCTAATCTATTTGGACTTGTATTCTTTAGGATACAGTCACCTCAAGTCATGTTAAAAATCTGGTTTTATGTTATGACTTATTCAGCATGACTATCGTACAAAATTCACCAAAAATTCCCCGTTGATCCAAATGACACATATTTTATATTTCCAGAAATTAGACTCTTTGATCTAGAGTTTACCATTTTAAAATACATCAATTGGACTGGTATTAATCAATTCATGGTCCTCTCAACTTCATGACACAAATCTGATTCGCTGCTATGACTTACACTGAGTGTCTATCATAGAAAATTCACCAAATATTCCTCATAAATCCAAATATCATAAATCTTACATTTCCAGAAACTAGACTCTCTGAAGTACAACTTATAATTTTAAACTACTCAATTCAGTCATGTATTCATCGAAATATGGTCACCTCAATACACTACAAGAAAAGTGGGCAATTACAACGTTTTATTTACAACGTTTTTTTAAAAACGTTGTGAAAGGGTCATTTTTCACAACGTTTTTTAAAAAACGTTGTGAAATGGTCATTTTAGACAACATTTTCCGAAAAAACGTTGTCTTATTGTCATTTTACACAACGTTTTTGAAAAAACGTTGTGATAGGGGTTATTTTACACAACAGTTTTTCCAGAAACGTTGTGATAGGGGTTATTTTAGACAACATTTTTTTAAAAACGTTGTGCTATGGTTATTTTACACAACATTTTTTCCAGAAACGTTGTGATAGTTTTATACAACGTTTTTCTAAAAACGTTGTGAATATTTTACACAACGTTTTCATCAAAAACGTTGTGAAAGATTTACACAACGTTAGAAAAAACGTTTTCTTTCACAACGTTTTTGATAAAAACGTTGTGATATAGTTTAAACAACGTTTTTCCAAAAACGTTGTGATATATTTTACACAACGTTTTTTTCAAAAACGTTGTGATATATTTTACACAACATTTTTTTCAGAAACGTTGTGATAGAGTTTACACAACGTTTATTTGCAAAAACGTTGTCATAGGGTCATTTTAAACAACATTTCTTCTAAAAACGTTGTATTAGGTAACTTAACACAACATTTTTTAGGAAAACGTTGTAATATGTCTTAAACAACGTTTTTGACAAAATGTTGTAATATTGTTGTGTTTTACACTTTTGCAAAATCAAATTGTTTTGGCTTAATCTCACAAAAGAATTGGGAAAAATATCAAAAAGTCCCACTAAAAAAATTTCATATCTATATAAAAAGTCTCAAAAATAATTAATCTATCTAAAAAGTTTCAAACTTAATACCAAATAGTCCAAAATTTAACGCTTCTAATAATAATAAATGCAATACAATTCTTAATATAATTTTCATAAATAAATAGAAAAAAATGAATTTTCTTCAAAATAAAAGTTTTTAACTAAAGAATTTCTTTTCATAGACATGTTTTTGGACTTTTTGTTATGAAAAATTATGATTTTAAGACTTTTTGGATATGATAATTTTTTTGTTGTTGGTATTTTCAGGTTTTTATAATTGTTTCAAGCATTTTCCATCCAAAATATTAGATGAAGTGATGAATGTGCTATATTTGCTAAATACAATATGATTAAATTGATTTTGTTAATTTGTAGTCACCTTATTGCAAAAAGTTGGAAAGTAGGCTGGCTAAATTGTGATTTAAGTATAAGGGTAATTTCAGGTTTCTACAATTGTTTTAAACTTTTCGTCCGAAAAATTTGATGGGGTGATGAGCGATATGTTGTCAAGTACAATAATTAAATTGAAAGAAAAAAATTGTAGAGTCACCGGCAAAACACACAAATGGGCCGCCCAACTTTACCCCTTTTTGCAATTCAGCCAACGAAACTTTGAATCATCTATTTTGGCCACCCTACTTTTGTTCTGTTGCAAGCAAACTCATTTTCTAACGCCCATTAGACCATAACATTAACTTTAGGGGTAAAATAGGAAAAAACAATGTTAAAACATAGTTCATCTTCATCCCTCTCTTTCTCTCTCTCTCACACACACACAGATCTGTAACATCTGTTCCTCCATCTTTGTCCTCTCGCTTTCTCTCAATCGCTCATTATTAAATCTGCAGGAAGGAACCCAGCTGTCCAACCCCCCTATTTCCTCCAGGCCGTCTCTGATCCATCATGTTCTCTCACACCCCTGCACTGCTTTGCGTCAATCGCTTCCACAACTGCGCGGCGTCCCCCTTCTCTTTGAATCCGGCGTCATCTTCTCAGGCCAAACCAACCTCGCCATCTCCTCTCCCTGTCGCCATCGCCAATTTGTTCCACAACCAAAGCTCCATCGAAGTCACCGACCGTTTTCCTGCCCTGGTCAAAGCAGCCGGCCTCCTTCGCTTCACCACCTATCGCCATCATCTCCAATCATCATCACCATCCTCTCACGCCAACTCTATTCCGGCCAAGTCCTCCCATCTTCTCCAATCTCAGGTTTCCATCAATTGTCCCTGGTTATGAATGGCGAGCAGTGATGGAGGGATTTCAACATGCCTGTTTCTCACTCAATCTTACTTCCATAAATGAAGCCGCTGTCCACCATATCCGACCTCGCTCCTGCTCCAGGTCGTTAATTTCTGTCCCAAATTCGCAAAGCCATGATTGTTAAATGTCATAGCCGCTGCTCTTGTTTTCGAATCGGACCTCCTGTAATATCGAGCTCCGTTTGCATCTGATTTTAACTGCTCCAGTTGGTTTAAAGGAAATTGGTCGGGCAATTACAATGATTAAATTGAATGTGCTATATTTGCTAAATACAATGATTTAATTGATTTTGTTTGTAGTCACCTTATTGCAAAAAGTGGGAAAGTAGGCTGGCTAAATTGTGATTTAAGCCTAAGGGTAATTTCAGGTTTCTACAATTGTTTTAAACTTTTCGTCCGATAAATTTGATGGGGTGATGAGCGATATGTTGTCAAGTACAATAATTAAATTGAAAGAAAAAAATTGTAGAGTCACCGACAAAACACACAAATGGCCGCCTAACTTTACCCCTTTTGCAATTCACCAACGAAACTTTGAATCATCTATTTTGGCCACCCTAATTTTGTTCTGTTGCAAGCAAACTCATTTTCTAATGCCCATTAGACCATAACATTAACTTTATGGGTAAAATAGGAAAAAACAATGTTAAAACATAGTTCATCTTCATCCCTCTCTTTCTCTCTCTCACACACACACACAGATCTGTAACATCTGTTCCTCCATCTTTGTCCTTTCGCTTTCTCTCAATCGCTCATTATTAAATCTGCAGGAAGGAACCCACTGTCCAACCCCTATTTTCTCCAGCCGTCTCGATCCATCATGTTCTCACACCGCCTGCACTGCTTGCCCCAATCGCTTCCACAAGTCGGCGTCCCCCTTCTCTTTGAATCCGGCGTCATCTTCTCAGGCCAAACCAACCCCGCCATCTCCTCTCCCTGTCGCTATCGCCAATTTGTTCCACAACCAAAGCTCCATCGAAGTCACCGACCGTTTTCCAGCCCTGGTCAAAGCAGCCGACCTCCTTCGCTTCACCACCTATCGCCATCATCTCCAATCATCATCACCATCCTCTCACGCCAACTCTATTCCGGCCAAGTCCTCCCATCTTCTCCAATCTCATGTTTCCATCAATTGTCCCTGGTTATGAATGGCGAGCAGTGATGGAGGGATTTCAACATGCCTGTTTCTCACTCAATCTCACTTCCATAAATGAAGCCGCTGTCCACCATATCCGACCTCGCTCCTGCTCCAGGTCGTTAATTTCTGTCCCAAATTTGCAAAACCATGATTGTTAAATGTCATAGCCGATGCTCTTGTTTTCGAATCGGACCTCCTGTAATTTCGAGCTCTGTTTGCATCGATTTTATCGCTCCAGTTGGTTTAAAGGAAGATTGGTCGGATAATTTGGGTAGTCGTTCGCCGATGATGAACCGGATGGCCATTGAAGAGGATGCTAGGGTTTCCCTCACCATTTTTATCTCTCGATAACAATCAAAGTGTTCTGTTTCCTTTCGACTTATTGTTCTCGCAAACGAATAACCCTGGCGGGGTCTCGCCTCCAGGTTCGGGCGAAGGGCCTTGGTTTAGGGGTTCGGGGGCAACGCCCCCGAAACTTTAAGGTGTGATCTATTTCAATATTTAAAAATCAGTTGCAATAGTAGAATATGAAAAACAGTAGTCTCCCGTTTTCAGTGCCATAAATAGGAGTGCAATTTTAGTCTTATCCCACAAGAATATTCGTGTAACCCAGGGCATTTGATAGGGTCGAATAATTCAAGTCCTCCGATTCTACAATATATCTAGGTTTCTATCTTCGACAAAGAAAGTTAAGTGCAAGAGATCAAGATAATCTACATCACTTTTATAATCGTTGTGTAATTAATGCTTACTACTATTGAAACTCACAACAACGTTTTCTAACTCAACTTTTATTTCACGATCCCTAACTCAACGTTTTATTAAAATCTATAATACAATACAACTCATAGTTGCACATGTGCAATTGACAAAAGCTATTTAGGGGCTGAGATTGATTCCTTTACTGAGATCCTACGGTAATTATCACTCCCCGAGTTCACATGTGTGTACGGCGGTTGAGCAACTACCTCCTCTTTCTCTCAAACTCCCCCCACTATTCACGATTGGTGGCCGCTAATCCTTCCTCCACCAAATCCACGTCCCTTTTCTTTTCGATATTTTAATTAATTAATCAATTTTATGCAAAAATAATTCGTAAGTTTTGTAATTTGAAATATTTGTCTTTTTTCTTTTTAACTATTATCGTAATTAACTTAATCAATTTATTTTTTGAAACTGAATCCCAATTTAATTTATGTCTAAGTTTTGAATATTTCTATTTTAATTTTTTCTTTTTAATTGTTATCTTAATTAACTTAATCAATTTAATTTATTTCCGACCCGCAATTTCGTATACAAATAATTTTTTAAAAAAATCGTAAGTTTTGTAATTTGAAATATTTGTTTTTTTCTTTTTAACTGTTATCATAATTAATTTAGACAAATTATAAGTACATATTAATTCATTTTCACATTATCTATTTTATTTATTAATAAATTTACAAACTGACGCCATGCCAATAGAACGAATAAGATTACTAGTAACTTAAAATTCAACCCACTTGAAATGAAAAAAAGTGGCGGCACAAGCGGCATAATTTCCCCACTCTAATTTTTCGGCCAAGTCACTTACACAATACTACGGCCAAGTCATTTACACTACTACTTTCAGTAAGCAAAAACAAACTCACCGATCGTATCTTTCTCGCACACAGTCCAGCATTTCTTCCAAGCCCTCTCTCTTGAATCTTTTGCATCAACAAGGTAAGTCCGAAGATTTTAATCTAAATCGCATAAAAAATGCGTACTGATGTATCTCTGTTTCTCTTCCCTTTCTTGCAGATTTTGTAGGAAGAATTTTGGGTTTTGTATCGTGATTAGGGCTTCTTTGGTCCCTTGAAGTTGTTACATCACCGATAATCGTTCATCCGGTAAGAATTTCTCTATTTCCTTATGTAATTTGTTCCCTAGACCATTTGCATTTGTCTCCCCAGTTTGTGTTAGTGCACAAGTTGGCATGCTTATTGATTTGTCTTGCGGTGACTAGTGCGCGAATACTTTGAATTCTCTAGCTAACTCATAGAATGTGTGATTTCATTTTTGAAATTGATTTTGGTACCATCATGATTATGCTGGGAAAATCATATGTAGAGGCACCTTAGATGGGTATTTAATGTCGTAAGCGTTAACTGTTTGTCAAAAAGTCTGTGAGAATTATATAATGCCATATCCATAGCAAATAATGCAAAACGGTTGTGAACTCGTGCTCGAATAGTTGCGAATTGGGGAAATGATGAAGGGCTTGAGTATATGTAAAAGCCACTGATATCGTCAAGAAAGTGCAAGGAGTATGGCGAAAAGTAAAATGAATAACATAAGTCCTTTATAAAGAAAAATCTAACTCCTCACATAACTCAATGTGAATCGAAATAAGATCCCTCCTCCACCCAACTCACTTTCTGAGCAGATAGGGAAGTCCTTTAGATTCCACTTAATGGACGAATTTCATGAAAATCATATGAGTAAACACCGAGGACAATATCCATAAGTCAAGGAGCAATCATTGTCCAGTGTCTAACCAGTTTAAGAGATACAGACTTTTTGCCTTGTTCATGTCCCAGATGATGTGTGTGACTGGACAACCAGAAGTGAGCTAATTTCTTTGAACTTCTCATGAGTTTCGTACTAATTTAGGTGCTCTTTTGTCTTTTTTTTTCTTCCTTTTGCAGTATAATAATTATTAATTCATTAATTTTTTTGCTTATATGTATCACAAAGTACCATTGTTACCCAAAAAATTGAGGAGCACTATAATGCCGAATTATTGTCAACACAATAATATTCTAAAACACTCTGCAATAACCAACTTTTTCTTGAGAAATGATTTTGTAAATTCCAATACGTGGTTGTTGTGGCTGCTCTAAATCATAATTGAGATAGCAATGTTAGTGCATTGATAATAATAACGTTCTTTAAGAATCACCAATTAGTTGCTTAACCCAGAATTATGTGGGTCACTGTACAGTAAATATATCTTTGGCATTTTTTGATACTCAAGCCTTTGATACTCAACCTTCAACTGGAAAACCCCATAAACATCAGGCAGCTTAAATGAAGTGTGGTACCGACCCTTCGATCATTGACAAGGTTTTTAGCACGTAGGGGCTCATCATGTAAAACTGAACCTGAACATCAAGCATATGGTTCCCAGCTTTTTCCAGACCACTCGTAGATTTCTACAGAGTACTCCGTCATCATTGATCCTGTAAATTGCAGGTTCATTGGTTTCACCAAGTTTGTGGTGTCTAACATTGACAGCCTTCAGATGACCTCTTTCATGGAAGACCCATTTGCTAATTTCAGTAGCAAACTGTTCATTACCAGATTTCTCGTGTTTTTTGAGCTCCCAACCTTCTGGGCACTTGATTTGAACAATCTATTACGAATATATCCAGAGAGCCTGAGATTATAATTTGCATTGTTTCTAGCCTGCACCACTAAAACCAATGAGATGGCGATCCAGTCAATGATGGTGGGCTTGAGACCTTGGTCTTTGGACTAGCAGAATAGAAGAAGAAGATGAGAGAACCTTCACAACCACGTTATTTGCTGGGTTTAATGAATGTCCAATCCCTTTAAAAAGCACGGAGCCTCAATTTTTGCACTCCCCAAAATTGCTTTAGAATAAAATCATCAGCAGCAATCAATGTGTGATCTCCTCGGTTTTTGAGACAGCATAGCCAGATCAATACCAAGTAGGATCCTCATCAAAATCAGCACCACACTCGGCGGCAATATTTCGGATCAAATATTAGCATCACCGCTACAATCAAGTCATGTCCAGAGTCAGCAAAATCTAAAACACCAGCCAAATATCCTCCGAGGTGGGAGAAAACATATTAATCCGTCATATAAATACGGCCATATCTCAGAGATCTTAGGATCATCGCGAGCTTGAAATCTCGAATCCACGTGAGAAGAGAATTGAAGAAGATGGAGTGAGAAAATGAGTGACTGTGAGATCAAGGCGATGAGGTGGTGATGACGAGCACCATTTTTGCTTAGGGTTCTTTCTTGAGGTTTAGCCTTGACTGACAATATCACTTTCAAAACAGATTTACAGCCTTCGGACATAATGAATACGAAAGATTTATTACAACAGCATTCCCTTATTAGAGCTTCATTTTCTCGATGGTGGGTTCTTTATATTAGTGTTGTGTACCTCTTCAACAAGTAAATCAGGAGCAACCTTTGAGTTCGATTCTCCCTTGTTTCGAATATTTAGAGCAACCCTCAAACATTTTTCCCAAAGTAGGAGCCATAATTTACAGAGAAACAGCAAATGTAGCAGAATAAAATATGGACAAATGAAAATAACCATTTGGAGATTTCATAAAAAAAATATAGGCCACTAGAATCTTGATATGGGAACCAAATAAACATATTTTGAAGGGTTCTGGATTAGCCCTTCCTTTTCCATTATCAATTGGCTATGGATTTTGAGTTTTTCCATGCGTGAATCATGCATAATGCGTTATGCTTTCATTATATCTTATGAAATGAAGGTTGTGTTACCACTGTCATTTCTTCTTAATTGCCCCTGAATGTGGGATTTAGTTGCTCTGATTTCCTAATTTTTTCCCTCATGTTTTTGTTGGGACAATCTATGGACTTCTGCAGGCTTAAAAAATGTGATATTGCCATTATCTCAATGAAGTTTTTGTAGACTATATTGACCTTAGGTTTATGAGTTAACTATTATTTTCAATTGCTATTTGTATGATTTGCTTATTTTGTACTCTTGTTTTTCAGGTTGAGGAAACATTGCAAGTTACAAAGAATGGAAAACCCTTAGCCCAAATTGGCGTTATTCTTCGTGATTCTCATGGAATTGCTCAAGTGAAGAGTGTCAAGCAAGATTTTGATACTCAAGGCCCATGGTACCTCTTCCTCTTTGATGTCACTTCTAGTTGTTTAGCCTATGAGCTGAAAGTGAATAGCTAACTGGTTTTTCTCAACTCTTTGTGCTTGTGAAATCACCATAGGAAACCTTTACCACCTCATTAAGAAAGCAGAATTGCATATTGGAATTTGCATTTGGAGAGGAACAGGAAGGACAAGGATTCCAAGTAGTTAGTGTTAACCTTGACTGGAAAACTGGAATTGCAGCAAAGGATTGGGAGTCAGTTGCGAGGAAAGAAAAGATTGAGGTGAGAAATTTATGTGTATAGTTTTGTTTTATGTTTTCGCTTTTCTTCTATACTGAACTCAAATCAACCTTGGTCCCAATAACTTGGGGGGTCAGCTTTATGAAATATTACCTTTCTCTTCTGTCAAAAACATAAACTTGAGCATTTGACATTAATAAATTTAAACTCCAGTGCCTGTCACAAGGAATATTTTATTTGGGATATATAGTGATGGGTTACTGGTAAATAGCTGATTCTTCACTACTGGAATTGCAATGCTACGTATATATAGTGACCATGTTTTATGCTAACCGACAAGCTCAAAACAAAATATAGCAAGAAACCATAACAGTTAAGAATAACTTTAAATACCAAGCATTGTTTATGTGAACAGTGAACCACTAACATTGTGTAGAGAATATCATGTCCAAGCAGGAATGGTTCTGCCTAGAAGATCTATACCTTAATTGTTGCACCTGAAGGACTGAATAGAGCACATAGGCATTCAATTTATAGAAAATATAGTTTAATTAAAGCCACACCTCAACCAATACTATGCCCACTTAAGTAGGATTAGTCTAGGCTAATCAATGTAATTAGGAATGGTCAAACCAATTAGATTGGGAGTACATATTTCAGGGATTCATAATTATCATTAAGGCATTAAACAGTCAATCAAAAGGAACATTCACATTAAAAAACACAAAAAGGAATCCAATAGAGCACAGGTTCATTATAGAAAATATAGTTTAATTAAAACACATTTAGGGTTAAATAAACTCAACCAATACTATGCCCACTTAAGTAGGATTAGTCTAGGCTAATCAAATCAACGGAATGGTTCAAACCAATTAGATTGGGGACCATTCCGATAACATGAACATAAATTCTCATTTTTAAATTCATACCTGTTTCAGTTTCAGTTTCAGTGCTTGTTTCGTTTCGTTTTCATAAAAACGCAAACCTGTTTCGGACATTCATATAAACTGCATTAAAACAATTATCTGTTTCTGCATTCATTCAATCATCAGCCTGTTTTTTGTTTCAGTTCCTTTTCTGCTGGACTGTACATTTTTTAATGCAGATTCATTCAATATTTTAATCTGTTTCGCATTAAAAGCGTAACACGAAAACTGTTCCGAATCCATTTATGTTATAGATTTTAAAATCGGTTTACGATTCGAACATATTAATCTGTTCATATTAATTGGGTATTAATTATAGAATAACTAGAATTACCGTTCATCCAATTTCGGGGTTGGAAATGATAGGCGTTTGATAAGGCTGGTCGTGGGTTGAGATTTAAGATTGTTTAAATTGTCACAAGTTGCTCCAAGATCAACCACTAGAAAGCCTAACATAATCTCTCAATGGCTGTAAACTTTAAAGTTGTATTGAACACATTCTTGTTATCCATCCTTCCTTATTGAGTGTGATCTTAATAATATAATGGTAATTTTTCTAATGTGTGTATTTTCTTAGTTTAGGTGTAAAATTAGAATCCTCATTTCGATGGATAAAGCTTGGGTGCATCTCGCCAAGGTTTTGAATCGAACTCAAATATTAGTTTGGTACTAACATGCTCTCTTGTTGCTTGCCAAATAATTTTTTAAGCTTTAGACCACTTATGGTGCGGGAGCTAGAGCTTTAGAGCGTTGCTGCTATGGAAAAGTTAGGAAACCCCCAAAAATTCAATGTCCTTGTACTCGGTGCAGAAATCACATTTATCAAACTAGTGATGAGGTAGTGACACACTTGGTTATATTTGGGATGGATGCGACATACACCACTTGGTTTTTTCATGGGGAAGAATGCCCTAGCACTTCCTCTAAAATGACATGTGATCGTGATGAAATATCAGATACATATAGGATGTTTGTGGATGCGCATATTAACGAGGAAGACACTCCAGATGATAATGAAGAAAAGAGAGATGGAGGGTTTTCTAAATTGTTGGAAGAAGCAGAAACTCCTCTGTACCCAGGTTGCATTGACTACACAAAGTTGATAGCAACAGTAGTACTTTTTAAACTAAAAGCTGTCAATGGGATTTCTGATAAGGCATTTACTGAACTTCTCAAAGTTCTGAGTGGCATGTTACCACAAGAAAATACACTTCCTGGTTCAACATATGCTGCCAAAAAGTTACTTAAGACCTTTGACTTGGGGTATGAAAAAATACATGCATGTGTCAATGATTGTTGTCTATTTAGAAAAGACCTTGCTGATCTAGACAATTGCCCACGATGTGGGAAATCCCGGTGGAAAGTGGTTGGAAAAGGAGATGAGCGCAAAATTAAAAAGGGGGTACCGGCCAAGGTTTTGAGGTACTTTCCAATTATTCCTAGATTTAAGAGGATGTTCAGATCAGCAGAAAATTCTAAACAATTATTGTGGCATAGCACTCATCATAGTAAGGATAACAAGATGCAACATCCGGTTGATTCGCCACAATGGAATTTTATTGATACCAACTGGTCTGATTTTGCATCTGATCATCGAAATTTAAGACTTGCACTTGCTACCGATGGATTTAATCCTTATCGTAATCTAAGTTCCACATACAGTTGTTGGCCCGTGATACTTGTTACTTACAACCTTCCCCCATGGCTATGCATGAAAAGAGAGAACATGATGTTAACTTTGTTAATCCCTGGGCCAAAGCAACCAGGAAATGATATTGATGTATATTTGAGGCCGCTTATTGAAGACTTGAAAGAATTATGGATAAGTGGGGTCGAGGTGTATGATGCATATAAGAAGAGCATGTTTAATTTGAGGGCCATTCTGATGTGGACCATTAATGATTTCCCAGCTTATGGAAATCTGGCTGGATGTACTACAAAGGGTAAGACAGCCTGCCCTATTTGTGGGGTTGACACTTGTTCAATATGGCTACCTTACAGCAACAAGTGCGCATACATGGGTCATCGACGGTTCCTTGCACCCAATCATCCTTATCGAAAGAAGAAGAGTTGGTTTGATGGAACCAATGAGAAGAGGGGCAAGCCTTCAATACTGACCGGTTCTGAAGTCTTAAAAGTTGTTAGTGATATTAAAAATGATTTTGGAAAAGGGGAGGAAATGACCAATGAGGAAGAAACAAGAAAAGGAAAGGAAAAAGGCAAGGTCCATAAGAAGAGGAAGAGGAAGAGTAAAAGAAAGAATGTCGTGAAGAGAATCATGTGGAAGAAGAAGCCGATTTTTTTTGAGTTGCCTTATTACGAGGTAAACCATTTTTTATACTTTAATAATATTTTAATATAATTGTAGAGTTTATTAGTCAATAATGTTATTTCATTGTCTTGTTGCAGTATTTGCCGATACGTCACTGTTTAGATTTGATGCATGTTGAAAAGAATTGCGGTGAGAGTTTACTTTGCACTTTGCTTGATATTAAAGGAAAATCAAAGGATGGTCTTAATGCTCGTAAAGATATGGAAAATATGGGAATTAGGTCAGAATTGCACCCAAGGGTTGCAGAGAATAATAAGATATTCCTTCCACCGGCACAACATACTCTAACAAGTTCAGAGATGGAGACCTTTTATTGGCGATTAAGAAATTTGAAAGTTCCGGATGGGTACAGCTCAAATATTGCAAATTGTTTTGCGCAAGATGACAAGATATTAGGACTCAAGTCCCATGATTATCACGTTTTAATGCAACAATTATTGGTCGTTGCATTGAGAGGAATTTTACCTAAAGGCCCAAGAAATGCAATATTTCGACTATGTTCGTTCTTCAACAATATAAGTCAAAGAGTGATTGATATAAAAAAAACTAGAAGTCATTGAAGAAGAAATTGTTGAGACATTGTGCATGCTTGAAAGATATTTTCCTCCTTCCTTCTTCGATATCATGATGCACTTGCCAATACATTTAGGACGGGAAACACTTTATTGTGGACCAAATCAATTCCATTGGATGTTTCCATTTGAAAGGTACTCATTTACTATTGTTTTCATCAAACAACATTAGTAGTTTGTTTTTAGCTTTCTAATCGATCGTTTTTAGATTCATGAAGACAAGCAAGGGGAATGTTAGAAATCCTGCACGTCCAGAAGGATGCATATGTGAATGCTATCTTGCCGAAGAGTGCATGAGATATTGCAGTGGGTATATCAAGAAAGCTTATGAAATTGGTGAAACACATAATCGTAATGAGGACTATCAAGATGATAGAATATTTGACGGACGACCGATTTCCAAAGCAGAGCATATTATATTGTCTGATGAAGACATGCAAAATGCTCATCGATATGTGTTGTTTAATATAAGTGGAACCATATGAAGAGTAAGTTTAAGTTAAATGAAAACATCTCCGGTTTCTTTGTCATGAATTTTTTTCACTCTTTATTTCTTTTAGGATACGTATGCAAGAGTTGAAGAGGTTACATGAAAATCTTTCAGACGAAGAAGTTTCAAAGATGCATTCTGAGACTTTTTGTGATTGGTTTACGAATAAGGTTTTTATAACACTTTGGTCTATTTCAGTGCACAATAGGTTAGTTTACATATTACGAATAAATATGTTATTGTTTTGATTACTTTTACAGGTTAAAGTCGAAATGGCAACGGGAAATGTTTCTGAAACAATTAAGTGGTTGTCATATTGGCCTAGAAAGCAAGCACTCTCCTACTCTGGTTTTATTATAAATGGTTGTCGATTTCGCACAAAGGCAACTGAAAAGTCCACACATAATAGTGGTGTTTCTCTCGAAGCAACTACAATGCGTAAATCAACGTCAAATGACAATGAACAATGTAGTAGTAGTACAATAGGTCACTATGGGATCTTACGTGACATTATCGTGTTGGACTATCTTCTTTTTCAAATTCCATTATTTAAGTGCGACTGGGCGAATATTTATCATGGTGTGAAAGTTGAAGATGGATTTACATTAGTCAACTTTGACAAATTTCAAGATCAATTTAAAGGAGATCCTTTTATACTAGCAACACAGGCCTCCCAAGTGTTTTATTGGAAAGAAAGCAAATCATCTAATTGGCAAGTTGTAGTGAGGCCACCACCAAGAGGTTACCACGATTTGGAAATGTATGATGAGGATCACAATGAGGAAGATGAATCATCCTATAACCCACTGGATTCAACTTTGCTTGATAGAGCCATGGACGACCAAGATGGTAGTTGCATAAGAGTGGGGTGTGACGATTTATTGGTAAAAATAATGAATGTTTCTTTTATTATGAGTGTAAGGTATTACATGAGTTGTGATGACATATTGGTTAAAATACTTTGATCTTTATATTTTTGTTTTATTTTTCATGAGTAAATTGTTTATATTACATGACATATATACAATATTTAATCCATGGAGTTTTTTTTCTTTTTTTTTTTGAACTAACAGGTAGATTGTTAGATAAGTGATTTGAGTTTATCATCATCATCCTTATGGCTGGACAGGGGGAGGTAAGACCTGACCATATATGTTTTTCTTATCTTTCCTTGGCTTGGATGGTTCTAAGTTGTTTTAGTTTGTAAAGGTGGTTTATATATATAATGTTTGTGTTCTAACTCGGTCAAGATTTGATAATGAACTATGCGGGCTTCAAAACAAGGAAAGAAACGCTTAAAAAAATTAAATTTGGCAGCCATTTCCATTTCGCAACAAGGAAATGAAGGAATCAGGATATCAGAAAGAGGTTCCAATCCCTCTCCCAACCAAAATTCTATGGCGCAAAGAATGCCCCGTTCATCGCCTTCTACATCAAATGAAGCGCCTAATCAACATATTGGAGAAGATGAAGCGCCTAATCAACATATTGGAGAAGATGAAGCGCCTAATCAACATATTGGAGAAGATGAAGTGCCTAATCAACCTATTAGAGAAGGGGATGTACCGGAAAGGAGGAAAAGAGGTCCAACAAGGATGAGAACACTAAGCTTAACTCCAAATGATCGAGCACATGTGGAATTTAATGGAAGAGGGCAGCCTATAGGTTTGCACTCTGAGTGGTTATCTTCGTACTTGGGTGCCTTGGCTCGAGATATGGTAGCGTGACTTTTGAAGATTGGAGGAAAGTTGATGCTCATATAAAGGATTCTTTGTGGCAATGTGTTACGGTAATAATTATATAACTAACTCAAGTTTAAATATAACTTTATAAGTGCACTTGTTATAGATCTGATGTTATGTTTCTTTTTAACAGGCAAGGTTCAAAGTTGACGATATATTCAAGAAACTTTTTCTTCAAGTGATGGGCACTCGCTGGAGAGAGTTTAAGTCGAGGCTAATATCATCACTTAGAGAAGCCTCAAAACTCCCTAATAAGGAGTCTGTTTATGATGGCCTTAAACCAAGTAATATAAAATCTTCTGAAGACTGGAATGATTTTATAGCGAAGAAGCTATCTAATCAATTTGAGGTACACATTATAAGTTTTTATTAAGGCTTTTGGTAAGGTATGTTTATTTACAAACAAATTTTTGGTGTAGGTTAAGAGTGAAAAATACAAACAAATCAGGGCAAAGAATCAAACACCTCACACTATGAGTCGGAAGGGGTATGCCCGACTCGAGGAGGATATGGTAACTTGCTATGAACCTACACCATAGGATTTTTGGTAAGGTATGCTTAATACTTTGTCTTGCGACTTAAATTTTGCGCCATTTTTCAGAAAAAGGAGAGTCCAAATGTAGAAATAAGGCGAGAAGATGTTTGGTGTAAAGCACACACCAAAAAGAATGGGGAAGTACCTAACACTTTTGTCGGTGAATGTGTGGTGAGAGTACATTTTTATTAAATTATCTATTTTCTAATTATGTTTGACTATTTTATATCTTATTACTCATTTGTTTATAAATTTTCTAGAGTAAAATCAAAGAGTTCAATTCCTCACAAACAACTGAGAATTCATTATCTATCACTGAAGATGCACTCTCTCACACCCTTGGACCTGAACGAAATGGAAGAGTCAGAGGGTTGGGATTTGGTATTACCCCATCTCAAGTAGGTGCCCGTATGTATGGCTCTAAAAAAGTACAATTACTTGAGAACCAGGTTTCAAGTTTGATGAACATGCAAAATGAAATGACGAATCAAATGGCAGACATGAAAAATCAAATGATGAATCTAATTATGCAGGCAAATATTCGACTATAAAATACATTGCTTTAAAGAGTTATTTTAATTATGTTAATTTATGTTTGTCATTTAAATGTTGTTTTGTTTTGTTTTTTTTTTTTTGTCTACAGCTCGCTTCTAAGGGAAATGAGACTGTAAATGCCCCCCCTCCTCGTTCAATGGGTATTATAAATTGCAACACACCCTCTCCTCATTCACAAAATGGCAGCTCTCATGTCGGTAGTACTGATGTAAATGCAAGAGATGCTCCCGCTCCCATTAATGCTGATATTGGTAGGAAATGCAAGTTGCTTAATTGGCAAAAGAATGTTGTTGCAGAAGCTTCAATAGCATCAACAGACCCTAATGATGTGGCGCACCATATTCCCCTTGGAAAAGATGTTTGGAAAGTTTGGGTCCATGTGTCTTTGGATCCCAAGGCTCCACTATTTAGGACTAATTCTGCCATGTCGATCATTGAGGATGCAGTTGGGAGTACAGTTGCATGGAATAAAGATTACATCACTTTTGATTAATCTTTGTGTAGTACGGCTCTTTTGGATATGTATATTTTGTGCATGGACTTGTATTTTCAACTTTTAGACTATTAATCTATGTTAAGTCCTTTTATTAATTGCTTTGGCTATTGTTGATTATTGTTTTAGAGACTAATGCACCATTTAGATAACTAACCCCTTTTTAACTCCGCCAATGTAATTGCTATATATAGCATTGCATTGCCGGTCCCAAGCCCGGATAAAGGAGGAGGGAGAAGGAAATGCTTGGAAAATGTGAACAAGTATTTCAATGTCAATCAAGATTGAATTTAGTGTGGAGTGTATTTTCTTACATACCAAGCTTTGGTCATTGCTTTTCAGTTTTTTATGGAGTTGATGATGGTTCAACGAGTTGAGTTCATCAGTCGAATACTAATCGTTCTAGTGCTAAACCATTGCAGGTCAGTTCAATATTTATATTTGTATATTTTATGTGGGTTTAGTTACTTAAGTTCGTATTTGTCCATTAATCTGCATCTAGGTGATGTCTGAACATTGGATTATGCACTTTTCTAGGTATGATAATTACTGAATTTAAAATCAGTAAGCATCAATATAAAACACAACCTGATGTTACTTCTCCTACTACTCAAACTGCACGTAATGATCTTACAGTTTCTAGTATTATGAGTTCAGTCAGAATAGCTCTGCATGTCATTCATTCCACTGATTGGATCATTGATTCTGGTGACTTGGATGAGGAGGTCTATATGGACTTGCCTCAAGGCTATGTGTTACCCTCTCATCTCTCTGCCAAAACATTAGCCAATCCTGTTGTATACAAACTCCTTAAATCTCAGTATGGCCTTAAACAGGCACCTGGACAATGGTACAACAAGTTCTCTACAGCTTTTTTCTAGCAATGTATGACCAACCCTTTAGGGTTATGGCTTGATGCCATGCCCCCTTTGTACCCTTTGCTTGCATGTCCCAACCCACCTTGGATCTCTACATCCTATGATGATTAGATTGATTAGAATGACTTTTGACTTAAAGTGGCATTGCCGATTGTTTTGACTTTTGACTTTTGACTTAGGAAATCGTGCTGCTACTCAAGATCTCCGATGCAGGAACCGCTGAACAGTACAAGGTGGTTGGGTAAACCTGCTTAGCCTGCAACTTAATTACTTTAATTCATGATATATAAGGTCAAACCATCGTAATTATATTTTACTAATTGTACTGATTTACTCCATAGTAGTTATAGAAGCTGCTGCTATATGCTGTAAGAGAAAACGTAAATGGTTGACTTTCTGATTTGGTAGTTGAGCATTTGAAGTAGCCAGTCTAATGATTTATAAGTATAGAGAAAAAGTAAGTAAAGATGTATCACCAGTCTAGCCTAAACTCTGTTCTTAACTCAATTGTACAATTCCTGAAGTCCATTAATTGAAATGGCATTTCCTTCTACTTTCAGTTATGTTTCATAGTTTTTTTTCCCACTAGTTCCTCTTTTCTAAGTACTTAAAGGTATAAGTTTAATCAATCTTCAGGTCCTTAATGGAATTTTTCATATTCATAATCTTTAAGCAAAATACAAATAGATGGGACTCTCTAAAACCTTCAGTTTGTACATAAGTAGTTTGGCTTAACTCAATCTCAAGAACTCTCGATGGATACGGGTATGAGAAGAGGTATTGCTTTATTGCTAATGGACATGTTAAGCTTGTACATCATGAGTGTTACACTAGAATCTTGCTGTGCAGCTGATACCTTAAATCAATCTCAAGGACTCTCGAAGGGGCAGACTCTCATATATGCCAGTCAAATATTTGAGTTGGGCTTCTTCTGTCCAGGTTATTCAAGTAAAACATATCTTGGGATAAGGTACAAGGACACTTCTGTCGAGAATGTTGTATGGGTAGCAAATAGAGAAAATCCTCTCACAGTTACAGACACAGCCGCAAGTCTAATTAGGGGCAGTGACGGGAATCTGAAAATTCAGGATGGCAAGCGAAATATTGCCTGGTCAACGAATTTTTCTTTTCGAACCAATAGCGCATATGATGTGCTTTCAGACAATGGAGACTTGTGTATTTATGATAGTCTTTCAGGATTGAACTTATGGGTGAGTTTTGATAATCCTAGTAATATCCTTATACCATCAATGAGGTTAGGGATGAAGACAAACCAATCAGACAAGCAAAAGCAACTGCTGTCCTCTTGGCAAAGCGATGATGATCCATCACCCGGAAAGTTCATTGTTGGGCTTTCATCCGATAAGCCACCACAAGCTTTTGTTTGGAATGATTTGAAGCCATATTGGAGAAGTGGTCCTCGGGATGGGGGGAAGTTCATAGGCATACCGGATCAAGTGAGAGGGTATTCAACAGGAATAACCGTCATACCCAACAATCAAAATGGATTTCCCTATCTCACTTATAGTGAGTTAAACATCTCTTATTTCCGAGTATTAGCTATCACCTTCTTAATTAATTCCAGGTCCCCACTTCCATCCTTCTTGACGTACCATACTTCCTCTTTGGCTACAATTCATAGCCCTTTACCAAATTTAACAAACATAATCCCAACTTATTTAATCAACTAAACTCCGAAGGAGACCAAACCCAGTGTATTTAACTCCATTAAATTTTATGTTTCTTCTTATACCATGTGGAGTTGGACTTGTAGCATGCAACATCATTTTCCAAAACATATACTCCCTCCTCTCCTAAATAAATGTCCTGTTTTGACTTTAGTAGTATAAGATAGTTTAACTAGTTTTTCCTGCATTAAAGCTTCCTTTTTTTTTCAGAAGAGTTTACATTGCTACTTGACTGCAGTAGTATAAGTTAGTTTAACTAGTTTTTACATTGCTACTTGCTGTAAAGTATGATCATTTCTGTAAAATGTTATTGTATCTAGTACAGAAAATCTGAGAGTTTAAGTTGGGTGCAAATTTTTATTGCTAGTCGTTAAATCATCCATAGTACTGTGCTATGCTACACAAAAAATGTTGATTTTCTGTATCCATATCAGGTTGAAGATCCCAGAGATTAAAATGGCAACTTTTGCTAAACCAAAGAATGCGCTAAAGCGAGCTGAAGGTAAACAGCATAGTTTGCATTCTTTAGATCTTTGTATCTTACGCTTGTTGGTTAGAGAAATGTCATCTGAGCATTGTTCTATTGTGGTGTCCATTTTTTTTGGTTACATATTGGTTCTCATAAAAAATTTCCGTTAGTATGTATCTTTTGAACCGGTCACTAAATTTCTTTTAAAATGATGAGGAGAGTTAAATCCTTAATGTTTTTCTCCACATTTTGAAGTGTTGCTACCTTTCGGTTGTATTATACAGATGCCTTTTTATTGTAATTTAGGCAATCATCTCAATCTCTTTTTTGATCATGTTTTTCTAAAGTCTAATTCACTGGAGGATTAGTTCATTTTCTTTTGATGGAAAGCTACCTTGCTGTATTTGTATTTGTATCATTTTCCAAAACATTTTCCTTTCCTTTTTTTTCACAAGGGATTCCTGTCCAAACCTGCTTGATTTCTAGCAATTGAAGATAACTTAGCACTTGCTATTTGAAATGGATTACAAGTATTATTATATTCATGAAATTTACAAGTTTTGTCAGTCTTAGTAATCTATTATCTCTTCTCAAGTTTTCTTCTTGTTTAAAACAAATAAAACTAGCAGGGTAATGAGCCTTGTTACAGAGAACTTGGTATTTAGGTATACTTTGTTTCAATATGATTCATGAATTTCAAGCAAACTGTTGTCAAATATCACCCCCCCAAAAAAGGAAAAAGAAACGAGAGGAATAAGTCCATGTAAAATTTCTTTCTTGCATTGTCTGCTTTCTTTATCCCTAACTTTTTTTCCCTTATGGGTTCTTGCAATTATCCTTTCCTGAGGTTGAACTATAGAAGCTTAGTTACATGGAACTCCTAATGGTCGTATCACTAGTTTGTAAATCGATAAAGTTAAGACTGTTAAGTATGTTTGTGGGTAATGTTAGGCTGGATTGGATTTTTGATGTGGTGTGGTTCACTTAATGGATGTTTGCTCTGTTTCTGCGGCTAAGATTTGGAGTATGTCCATGAGGGGACAACAGGTATTTGGGTGGGAACTTGCTAGGTATGAACCTACTGTTTGATGTTCTCCAACTTACTAGGGTAAATATATTTGGCCCTAGTAAGTTTCCCCAAGTCTCTATGCATTCCTCAATATAAATCTGCAGCAACTGCAGCCTCAACATTTACTAACATAAATATTTTTAATTTAAATGTATTAAATATAAAACTAAAATTGTCGGTTAGTCAGCAGAGTCCATATGCATATTCAAAAATCAAATACAATTAAAAGAACATACACTCACGTCATCATCAGAACTATCACTGTCATCTGAATCAAAATCATCACTTGACTCATCTTTCTTCTTGGAAGATGCCACTGTCCCATTCTTGACCACAACTGCAGGTGCACTTTTCAAAGGAGCTGCTGCTTTGCTTTTTGGTTTCTGTACATCATCAACGGCAATCCAAAATTACAGAATGATCCAAACTACACATGAATCTATGATCCTACTTATGATAACCACCTAAAGCCATTATGAGAAGAAATAGCTATAGGGAACCACAATATATCATTATATCTTACATCATCCGACGAATCATCTGAATCTGATTCATCTGAACTGCTAGATGACTTCACCTTACTAGCTTTTTTTCACAACACTGCCATTTTTAGCAGCAACCACACGCTTCTTCTTAGGCTCCTACAAAATAACAGTTATAAAACCTTAAGCTACTTCACCAACAACAAAAGAAAGAACGAGACAAATGTACAAGGAATGCAAAATTATGTGCTATGAAGAGTTGATAGACACCCACATCATCAGAGGAAGAGTCATCACTGCTACTCGATTCCTTTGCAGGCTTTGCTGGAGCCACAACCTTCTTAACTGGAGCTTTCACCTGATAATTCAAAGCAAAACCAAATCCTTAGCAAAGAAGAGACCAACCGAAAATTCCAAAAGGCAGTGCACAGCTAAAAAAATGCCATTAAATCTAATAAAAGCCTATTCACAAATAGACACTCACGTCATCAGAGGAAGAGTCATCACTGCTACTGGATTCCTTTGCAGGCTTTGCTGGAGCCACAACCTTCTTAACCCTCTCACGTCATCAGAGAAATTGGTTCTTACCTCCCCTCTCAGCTACTCAACCCTCAAGAAGTGAATTTTTTGGCATTAATTTGGAACTTCATACTCATAGCCAAATTCATAAATCAAATGCCCTTCATCTTTATCCAATTTTATATGAGAAGAAAAATCAATCCCAATGATGATATCAAATTTTCTATTGAATGTGTTTAAAACTGTGTACAAACCCTGTGAATTAAATGGCTTAAGTCAATAAAATCAATATGAATTAGTAACACACTTGTTGCTTACTGCACTGGCGGTCATCTTTCAATGTCTAATAAGGAATTCATTTTTTAGGAGCAAGGATTCGGGTTGGGTATTCTTCACAAAGAAAGCAGGTGAAAGGCTAACCGTAACTTGAGCATTTTCTATTCATTCTGGTTTTCTGGAAGCATCATCTTATAACATTGCAAGGTCGGTCATATCACCCGGGCTTATAACATTTCACTCATTTGTTAGTACCTCATTTCCTCTTGTCCTGCAGGAAGATTCTCAGCAGTGGCACTCAAGTTACCAAATTCGACTCCTAGATTCGTCAAGTAAGTTACCAAATTCGACTCCTATATTCTTAACAGAGCAGAAGGTTATAGTGCTATGCTTTATAGGTTCTCTGTGATCTTGATCAAGTTAGTGATGGATCTGTTCTAAAATGAGGGTGTAATATTTTTTTGAAGGGTTTTCATTTCTGAGAAAGAGTTTATAAAGTAATCCTTTCTGTAAGGAAGTGTTATATTCTGGCATCATAGCTGCGGATTCTATATACTTGTTTCAGATCTTATTCAAAAACACTAATGAAGTAATGATGATCAGATGAACATAATGGATGTGGGTGACGGTCTGTTGTATTGTTGCTTCTGGACAGTGAGAACTGAGAACAATATTGTATGCATTCGAAGATTTAGTAATGGGACAAAGTGTGCTCCTATACATTTTTTATTTGACATTACAGATATTGTTGTACTGGAGGAGATAACACTACATCATTGCACATAGTTATATCAGCTTGTCACTCAATTTCTGCTTGGAGGAGAAAATGATAAATTTTGATAATTCACTGTCTACTTTGTATGATTTTGTCTTTATTTTTGGTTTGCATTGGTGCAATGAGTATAGATAATGGTATAGTTTGATCTTCTGCAAGAAAAATTGTTTGCTTTCACATAACTCCTCTAATATTAATGGGAGCGGGCATTGGTAGCGGCCCAGTTCTTGATCTTGTGGCTGGATCATTTTCTGGAGGAACTGCGGTGCTTTTTACCTATCCTCTTAATTTGGTCAGAACTAAATTGGCTTATCAGGTACAAAAGTTTTCTTAATAAAACGTTGATTGTTCATCTTGTTTGAAATCTCTCTCTCTCTCTCACCTTTCTTTTGGTTGTAGGTTGTGGGGTCTCCGAAATTGCATGTTCAAGGGGTAATTGCTTCTGAACAAGTCTATAAAGGAATCTCAGACTGCTTTTCCAAGACCTATAGGGAGGCTGGGCTAAGAGGCCTCTACCGCGGTGTTGGTATGTTGTAGTTTTGGTGCTTCTTTTTCATGGTTCTGCTTATATCCCTGCTAGGTTTTCTAATTTAACTAGTGATTTTTTTTCTGTCAGCTCCATCGCTTTACGGAATCTTTCCATACGCCGGTTTGAAGTTCTATTTTTATGAGGAAATGAAAAGCCACGTCCCTAAGGAGCACAGGAAGAATATATTGGTGAAACTTGCATGTGGATCAGTTGTCGGTTTACTAGGCCAGACTTTCACTTATCCTCTTGATGTTGTCAGGCGGCAAATGCAGGTACTTTTAGTTAAAATCTAAAGTTCAAAGGGGCATCTGAACATGTGTGTGTGAGCGTAACATCATTATTGGGAGACAAGTCTTCTGGCTGAATTGTTATGATATATATCATTTTCTATCATGAGCTCTCATCTGCGGCTGATTGTCTGTTTAACTAAAACATGATTCTTCATTCCCTTGTCTTTGGTATGTGCTCAGTCTTCCATGTTATTGCTGCAGCTAGAGGGTATTTGGGTGTCATATCGTGTGACTTCAGCTTCAGAAGCAGACCTTTATGTAACTATTCAAAAAATTTCTGTCCTGGATATTCGTCCTGATACAAAACCTGAAATGCGCCTAATGTTGGGAACTTGCACTGATGTTCTAAAACAAGCTCCCAGTGGAAGTCCATTTGTTTGTTGAGGCTACAGCCATTTTGTGGCACTTGCGAACTTGGAAAGTGTGGTTGGCAGCTAGCTAGGAAGGGAATTCACTTAACCACTAGTACTGGGTGAGAAGGCAGCAAAACTTTCTTGTTTGGACTCCTAGATGAAGCCCACAACAGGTGGCATAAGTTGTGTTCTATAAGGCGCCTTCGACGCCCAACGCTGTTAATGTTAGTATTGTAGCTTCTTGGATTGTGTGTACTTACTATATCCAGTCTTGCTGCTACTTGGGATTATATTGAGCATGGGAAATTGTGTGGTTGATGAGAAGGGTACATGGTCACTTCCATGTAATTTCTTATTGAATATCCTCCCAGTTGCTCCTTTTGTGATTCAACCCAGGTTTTAGATGTAAAGTAATCCCGAATTGCTTAGGGCAAAAATATTATGACAAAGTACAAATAACTTATACAGAAAATATTTTTTTTCCTGTGGCCTTGTTCAGTTTCTATAATCATGATTTTGAACTTCAAACTTATATTCATTGTAAACTTAGTGCTTTATATTCTATGTAGTGTTAACTCGTTTAGAATTGCAGGCTATGTATCTGCTCATATCAGGTTACATATTTCAGGAACAGAATGATCCCCTGATTTGCTTTTAATTTTTTTTTTTGGAAAATAGCTATTACAACGTTTTATAAACGTTGTATAAAGGTTTTTCACAACGTTTTTCTAAATAAATGTTGTAGAAAGTTTTTATACAACGTTTTTTAAATAAACGTTGTGGAATGTTTTTTACAACGTTTTATACATAAACGTTGTCTAAAGTTTTATACAACGTTTTTTAAATAAACGTTGTGGAATGTTTTTTACAACGTTTTATACATAAACGTCGTCTGAAGTTTTATACAACGTTTTATAAATAAACGTTGTTTCAAGTTTTCTACAACGTTTTATTAAAAAAACGTTGTGTAAGATGTTTTACAACGTTTTTTTTATAAACGTTGTATAAAGTTTTATACAACATATTTTTAGTAAACGTTGTAGAAGGTTTTTTACAACGTTTTATTATAAAACGTTGTAAAAAACATTCCACAACGTTTACTAACAAAACGTTGTAGAAACCTTTAGACAACGTTTATTGATAAAACATTGTATAAAACTTTAGACAACGTTTTTTTAATAAACGTTGTAGTAAACCTTTTACAACGTTTTATTCATAAACGTTGTGTTAAATTATTAACAACGTTTTTAAAATGTTGTTTAATATCGTCCACAATGTTGTTGTGTAATGACATAAGACAACGTTTTTTAAAACGTTGTGAAAAAAGACCTATTACAACGTTAGTTTCCACAACGTTTTTTAAAACGTTGTTAAAGACCTATTACAACGTTTTAAAAACGTTGTGAAAGACCATTTTTGTTGTAGTGAGTTAAGTTAAGTTAAGCTAAGTTAAGTTAAGTTAAGTTACGTTAAGTTACGTTACTTTAAGCTAAGCTAAGTTAAGTTAAGTTAAGCTAAGTTAAGTTAAGCTAAGTTACGTTACGTTTAAGTTAAGTTAAGTTACGTTACGTTTAAGTTAAGTTAAGTTACGTTACGTTAAGCTAAGTTAAGTTATGTTACGTTAAGTTAAGCTAAGTTAAGTTAAGTTAAGTTAAGTTAAGCTATGTTACGTTAAGTTAAGCTAAGTTAAGTTAAGTTAAGCTAAGTTAAGCTAAGTTAAGTTAAGCTAAGTTAAGCTAAGTTAAGTTAAGCTAAGTTAAGTTAAGTTAAGTTAAGCTAAGTTAAGCTAAGCTAAGTTAAGTTAAGTTAAGTTACGTTAAGTTACGTTACTTTAAGCTAAGTTAAGTTAAGTTAAGTTAAGTTAAGCTAAGCTATGTTAAGTTATGTTAAGTTAAGTTAAGTTAAGTTAAGCTAAGTTAAGTTAAGTTAAGTTAAGTTACGTTATGTTACGTTACTTTAAGCTAAGCTAAGTTAAGTTGTTGCTGTTGTTAAGTTGTTGTTGTTGCTGTTAAGCTGTTGCGTTACGTTTAAGTTAAGTTAAGTTACATTACGTTTAAGTTAAGTTAAGTTACGTTACGTTAAGCTAAGTTAAGTTATGTTACGTTAAGTTAAGCTAAGTTAAGTTATGTTACGTTAAGTTAAGCTAAGTTAAGTTAAGTTAAGTTAAGTTAAGCTAAGTTAAGTTAAGCTATGTTACGTTAAGTTAAGTTAAGTTAAGTTAAGTTGCTACATTTAAGTTAAGTTGCTAAGTTGTTGTTGTTGTTAAGTTGTTAAGTTGCTGCTAAGTTAAGTTACGCTACATTTAAGTTAAGTTAAGGTAAGTTAAGTTGCTGCTGTTAAGTTAAGTTAAGTTGTTGCGTTAAGTTGCTAAGTTACGTTACGTTTAAGTTAAGTTAAGTTACGTTACTTTAAGCTAAGCTAAGTTAAGTTAAGTTAAGTTGTTGTTAAGTTAAGTTAAGTTACGTTAATTTAAGTTAAGTTACGTTAAGTTAAGTTAGGTTAAGTTACGTTAACATTATAACATTTCGCCAATAGGCGTAGCGTGTTTTCATGTTATAATGGTCCATCGTAGTCCATTATAACATTTCGCCATTAATAGGCGTAACGTGTTTTCATGTTATAATGGTCCATCGTACTTCATTATACCATTTCGTCAATAGGCGTAGCGTGTTTTCATGTTATAATGGTCCATCGTATTCCATTATAACATTTCGCCATTAATAGGCGTAACGTGTTTTCATGTTATAATGGTCCATCGTACTTCATTATACCATTTCGCCAATAGGCGTAGCCTGTTTTCATGTTAAGTTACGTTAAGTTAAGTTAAGTTACGTTTCGTTAAGCTAAGTTAAGTTAAGTTAAGTTAAGTTAAGTTCAGATAAGTTAAGTTAAGTTAAGTTAAGCTATGTTAGTTACGTTGCGTTACATTAAGTTACATTTAAGTTAAGTTACGTTAAGCTAAGTTACACGTTACATTACATTACTATAAGTTATGTTACATTACGTTAAGTTAAGTTAAGTTACGTTAAGCTAAGTTACATTACGTTATGTTACGTTACATTTCGTTAAGTTAAGTTAATTTAAGTTAAGTTACGTTACGTTAAGTTACGTTAAGTTATGTTTAAGTTAAGTTAAGTTAAGTTAAGTTAAGTTAAGTTAAGTTATGTTATGTTACGTTAAGTTACATTAAGTTACATTACGTTACGTTAAGTTGCGATACGTTACATTATATTACGTTACATTAAGTTACGTTACATTACGTTAAGTTAAGTTAAGTTACGTTACGTTAAGTTACGTTACGTTATGTTTCGTTAAGTTAAGTTAAGTTAAGTTAAGTTACGTTACGTTACGTTAAGTTACGTTAAGTTAAGTTGTAATGTGAATGTTTTAATTTTTGTAATTATATTGATTCTAATCATTTTAATTATTGATATTATATTATTAAATTAACATTTCAAATATTATTTTAATTTAATTTCAATTTAAGTTAACGTGACATTAAGTTAAGTTAAGTTAAGTTAAGTTAAGTTGTAATGTGAATTATTTAATGTTTGTAATTATATTGATGCTAATCATTTTAATTATTGATATTATATTATTAAATTAACATTTCAAATATTATTTTAATTTAATTTCAATTTAATTTCAAATAGTATTGATATTTTATATTAATTAGAATTTAAGTTAAGTTAAGTTAAGTTAAGTTGTAATGTGAATGTTTTAATTTTTGTAATTATATTGATGCTAATCATTTTAATTATTGATATTATATTATTAAATTATCATTTCAAATATTAATTTAATTTAATTTCAATTTAAGTTAGCGTTACGTTAAGTTAAGTTAAGTTGTAATGTGAATGATTTAATTTTTGTAATTATATTGATGCTAATCATTTTAATTATTGATATTATATTATTAAATTAACATTTCAAATATTATTTTAATTTAATTTCAATTTAAGTTAACGTTACGTTAAGTTAAGGTAAGTTGTAATGTGAATGATTTAATTTTTGTAATTATATTGATGCTAATTGTTTTAATTATTGATATTATATTATTAAATTAACATTTCAAATATTATTTTAATTTAATTTCAATTTAATTTCAAATATTATTGATATTTTATATTAATTAGAATTTAATTTCAGTTTATATTCAGCGATGGTTTCAAAATTTAATTTCAGTTTATTTTCAGCGACGGAAAATTCCGTCGCTAAAGGTGACCTTTAGCGACGGAAAATTCCGTCGCTGAAAAATTCCGTCGCTGATGTTCAATTGCTGAATTCGCCGCTGATTCCGTAAAGGTGACCTTCGACGGATATTTCGCCGATGAAATACTAAATTGATACCGCCGATGATAAATTTCCGTGATGCTCAATTTCTTAATCCGACGAAAAATTTTCGTCGCTGAGAATTCCGTCGCTAAAGGCACAGTTTCTAGTAGTGATGCCGGTAGAATAAGATTTTAGGTGGGAGATAGGGCATCCAGTCCCATCGAATTTTTCTATGTCGAGCATTTTAAATTTTGAGGGTAGTATAGTCGAGGCCTGTAATGTTAATGCTCATGTAGAAAATTTTCCTTTGTTCAAGACTTTGAGCATCATACTTTTTAGGTTCTCCATATGTGGGTTATATTTGAGTGGGTTGGTGATAGTGAATGGAAGGCCACTCGTGTTATAGGGTATATTGGTGTTTGGAAAATGATATGGTGAATTTGGTGAGAAAGGGTTAAAATTTGGGTAATAGGTATTTGGTGGGAAATTGGTGATTGGGGTGTTGGTTCATACAGACATTCCTACTGTCTTTGTTGAAACCATAAAGAATCCGGAATCCCCTCGGCATAGAGATGCAAGTGTGGCTCCTCACCAAGACGGTACTCTGGACTCTACTGCCTTGCCTATCATCACCAATCGCTTCGCTGTTCTGAACACTCTAGACAATGACGAAGCTGACAACAACTCAATTAATGCTCTTAACTTGGAGATCTCTCAGTTCCACGGAAAGCCTAAGACCAAGCCCCCTATCCCTCATTCGGATAGACTCACAAGATCCAAGGCTTCCAAGCCCTCTGAAAGTGCCTCGTTTAAACTGTTTTTATGGATATTAAAGTTCTCTTCTGGAATATCTGCGGAATTGGAAATGATCATTCGGTTAGTCGTCTGAAGCAGCTCGTCAGACTTCATAGTATCTCCATTGTTGTCGTCTTTGGGCCCATGCTGGATTTGGAAAAAGTTAACCTCATCACCTGTCACCTCAGGTTCAAGTTTTCAGCTTCCAATTCTACTAGTTCTATTTGGGTTTTTGTTAAATCTAGTTTTACTTGTAATTTAACTTTTGATACTACTCAGCAAATCAATCTACAGCTGCAGCATTATTCTTGGCCATCGCATGTTCTTCTCACTTGTGTCTTTGCCAAGTGTGACTTACAAGATAGAAAAGATCACTGGGATGATCTCATCTATATCAGTTCTGTTGTATATTACTTAATTGTGGGTGAGGAATCAGTAGGTTAGGCACACCAAAAGATGCTATCTTTAAGGTATTTAATTCGTCCCACTATGGTGTAATGGTCTCAACGAATTTCACCTCCAGGATACAAAACCTACGCACTCTTATTCAAAGTTACACTCCTTTGAATAACTCAGGAACAATAATCAAAGCTTTAACTGTTTGACTCGAAGAATAGATCTGTTAAGAAGAAAGGCTCTCTGTACAGTGTTCGGAGAAGGCAAATCTATTTATGTTTGTGTTGTGGTCTTGAAAAGTCACAACCCTTCTAAACTGGTGCCTCAGCCGTATAGGCATATCACCAAAGGCGTACCCATCCGAACAATCATACTCGTTTATAGGTCTATCAACCGAAAAGGCACAACCCTAAACGGTATAACCGAACCACTTTATCGGTCACAATTCCAGTAATGGAATTAATAATTTATTTACTTATTTCTTTCTTTCTTATATATATATATATATATATATATATATAATAATAATATAATCCTCAAAACTTTTAAGCCATGCTTGATAATTTCCCATAATAGAGGGAAGCTCAAGCAAGCTTATAGGAACTCTTCAAACTTAGCTATTATATATAACAAGTTTAGCTCCACAAGTTTTCATTAGCAATCCCATGTGGGATAAAGAAGATACAAGGAAACAAGAAAGGAAGAACAAGATTTTATACTTATGAATGAATGGTTGTTTTACAAACTCAATATGGGAGATGACCAAGTATTATATGTGAATACTACTACATATAACAAGTTCTTCTTATTCGAATGTTTCGTGGTTAGTTTGTGGGGATTTTAACATCATCTCCCATCCCAATGAAAAATCTGGTGGCACAGGCTGGGATCGCATTGGAGCTATGGACTTTCATGCTTGCTTAGCTGTGACTGGTTTGACAGACTTGGGTGACACTAGAAGTGATTACACCAGGTGAAATAAGTGGGAAGGTAACGCCACGATTCATGAACGTATTGATCGTGTCCTTTGGAATTAGTTTTGGTTAGACAAGTTCCAGATTACTTCAGTTCAACACCTCAACAGAACTTGTTTTGATCACTCCCCATTGCTCACCACGATCACCAATCAAACTCCCCTGGTCCTGCAGCTTTTCGATTCATTAATGTTTGGCTAAGCCATACTACTTTCAAAGATACTATTAAAAAGGCTTGGAAAATTTCTGATTATGGGCGTCCTATGTCTCGCTTCTCTCGCAAGCTTCGTAATGTTAAAGCTGTTTTAAAATAGTGGAATAAATCAGTTTTCGACAATATTTTTGACAATATTCGTCAAGCTGAAGAAGATGTGGCTGAAAAGGAAATTACTCTATGAATTGAATAACCTTCCTTCTAATTGGGAAAACCTTATGGCTGCTCAAGCGAATCTTCGTTTATTTCTCAAGCGGGAAGAGGATTATTGGAAGCAGAAGTCCAAGATTAAATGGCTTAAGGAAGGCCAAGGCAACACTAAGCTCTTTCATACCTCTGTCAAGCATGATCAACGGAGTCTTTTCCTTCACTGTATTCACAATATTGATGGTACCCTTTTAGATTCTTATCAAGACATTAAACAAGGTGACATTCAGTACTTCTCTAATAAGCTTCAATCGGAGTGGAATTATCAGTCTAACCTAGATATTATTCCTCGTCTTATCACCGAAGACTCGAACACTTCGCTTATTGCTCCTCCTACTGCCTTGGAAGTCAAAAAGGCAGTTTTTTGGGCGTAATAGAGATAGCGACGCTGAGCCAAATGGTTTCTCAGGTAAATTTTATTCTTCTTGTTGGGATATTATTGGTGAAGAGTTCTGTGAAGCAGTCTTGGAATTCTTTGCGGGTTTTTCCCTCCCGCGGGCTTGGTCTAGTACGTTTTTTTTTTTTTTTTTTTTCACCTAAGGGGGGCATGGGAAGGGATCGAACCTGAGACCTCACACTTTGTGAAACCCCATGTCTACCACTGGGCCACCCCCTTAGGGGCTGGTCTAGTACGTTAATTGTAGCTATCCCTAAGGTCGACAAACCCTTTTCTTTTAAATACATTAGACCGATTAACCTGTGCAATTTCTGCTCAAAGTTCATTTCCAAAATCCTCTCGAGTTTTGGATGAATAAGATATCAATGCTTAAAATATGGAGTTAGAAGTGAGTCATTAGAGTAAAGTAACTCAGCCAATTTCAATATAATTATATTATCACACATTGGTTAAGAAACGATGTTGTTAGTAAAAGTATTTCTATATAAGATTTTCAGTATTATTAACAATAGAAGATATTAATAATAAATTATTAATATCACAATATTATATTAACTATTATTAATTACTCCCTCCGGCCCTAAATTATCGTCCTCATTTCCTTGTTCGTCCGTCTCAAAATAGTTGTCCAGTTTGAAACTTATCTTTTTAGAACATCATTTTTACCACTTTACCCTTACTTTTTCACCCTACTTTAATTATGGACCACAAACACATGTGCTTTAAAGGAAACTACACATTAAACAAATATAAATAATCAAGTCAATTGTTTTTTCTTAATACATGCGTCGGGTCAACTAAGACGATAATTTAGGGACGAAGGAAATATTATTTTTAGCTAATGGCTAAAAAATAAAAAGTTTTAAAGCTAAGTGACGTAAAAGATTAAAGATTCGGCAATATCAAAAATTAAATAATATATCGCTATATAAAGTTATCCGCACCAATTTTAATACTCTCTCCGTTTCTAAATAATCGTCCTGGTTGATCCGGCGCACAGTTTAAGAAAAAACAATTGACTTGATTATGTATATTGGTTTAATGTGTAATTTCCTTTAAAGCCCATGTGTATGTAGCCCATAATTAAAATAGGGTGAAAAAATAAGAGTAAAGTGGTAAAAATGATATTTTTAAAAAGTAAGTTTCAAACTGAATAATTATTTTAGAACAGATAAAAAAGAAAAAAAATACGATAATTTAGGAACGAACAGAGTACAATATAATTTAGATTTAGATATTGTTTGACTGTAAAAAGTCTATTTAAAAGCATATTCCCTGCAAAAAGTATGCTATATGTCTTGTAGTAGATTTAATGTCTCGGCCATGCAAACCTTATCACACGCCTTATCACACGTGGCTAATATTATACGTGTAATTAAAGGTGGTAATTTTTGCCCGCGCTCATTTGTCCGTTCAGATCACCCAATAAATAATGGGTACGAGTACACCCAACATTTTAAATAGACACAAATGCGCCCACTTGTTTTTGAAATTTAATTTGATAGATAGAATTTGTAAGTTATTTGAATGAACCAACAACAAAAAGATGTGTACATAATTAATAAATAATTAAATAACGTGAGATCACACCGAACAAGTAAACCGAAAATTTATGCGATTTTTATAGATAGAATTTGCAAGCTATTTCGTAGTGGTTGTTCGTGGTGTTGGTGGAACGCGTTTAATCAAATTTGATAAAATCTATTTAAAAAATACCAAGTATTGGTAAAACAATAAAAATTAAAAAACTTCTACCATGAGAATTGAGGAGTCCTAATCAAATTAAACTTGTCTAAATCAAATATGATAAAATTTATCCGGTACAAACCGATTTTGTAAGAAAAAATGGTAAATAAAAAAAATTACCATGAGAATTGAGGAGTTTTAATTAATTGAAATATGTCTAAATCAAATGTGATAAAATTTACTAGAAAAAACTTTTACCATGAAAATTTGGAGTACTAATCAATTGAAACACGTTAAAATCAAATGTGATAAACTCTATCCGGTATTAACCGATTTTGACAATAAAAATTGGTAAAAAAAAAAACAGAAATGGTTTTACCATGTATAAAGAAAGCACCGATTTTAAAATCTACTAGACTTTAATAGTTTTAATCAATTGAAATACGTCTAAATCAAATGTGACAAAATCTATCCGCAAATAAAAAACTTTTACCATGAAAATTTGAAGTACTAATCAAGTGAAACACGTTAAAATCAAATGTGATAAAATTTATCTGATATTAACCGATTTTGAAAATAAAAAATAGTAAAAAAAAAACTTTTATCATGTATAAAGGAGGCACCAATTTTAAAATCTATCAGATTTTAATTTTTGGCAGGAAAAAAAGAATTTATATAGATATATTTAGTACCATATGCATGATTTTAATAGTTTTTGTTTATTGGCAAAAATTGTTTATAATAAGATGATTTTCTAAACTTGTAATAAGTAATTAATTTTTTTAAATTAGAATAATTTGAAAAAAAAACCAAAAAATAAGATAAATATTCAAAATTGATCATGTAGTCATGTAATTGAAATATTAAAATCTATGAGAATTGATAAAATATATCCGTAAAAAAATTACCATAAAAATTTGGAGTTCTAATCAAGTGAAACGTGTTTAAATCAAATGTTATAAAATATATCTAGTATTAACCGATTTTGGCAACAAAAAAATCTTTTACCATGCATAAAGGAGACACTGGTTTTAAAATATATCCGGTTTTAATTTTTGGTGGGAAAAAAATTATAAACTTGTATAGAAGGTGACACGTGGAAGCACATAATTCTTTTAAAACTTTAAGCGTACAACATAAACTCGTCATGTGGTAGCAACGTTTTCTGTTTTAATAATAGTTAATAGATAATTAATAGATTATTAACTAATAATTATATATTATATATTAGTAGAAGAACAAATAACATAGAATTATCCCGTTGATAATTTGTATAAATTAAAAATTATGAAAATAAAAAGAGATGGAAATAGAAGAGTTTTAGTAAAATTAAACTTGTATAAATTTTATATGATAAAATCTAGTTTAATTAAACGATATTTGAAAAAAAAAACCAAAATCCTAAATCTCTATCATAAATTTGCTCACAAAACTATATTCTAAATCTGTTTTATCTTATCAAATTAGTTTTAGTTATAGTTAAAAAAGAGAGAGAAAAAATAGTTAACTACTTGATAATGTTATAAAATCTACTTGATAACTACAAATATGATAAAATTTATCCTAAACTAACTGTAAATTTTTATCAGTAACTTCTTATTTATACCATAAACTAATCAATTTTGCCAGAAAAAAAAAGAATTTTTTTTACAATTCATAGAGAGTGACATGTGGAAGCATAAAATCCTTAAAAAAATTAAGCATTTAACAGAAAGTTGCCACGTGGCAGCAGCGACTTCTTTTTTAGTTATAGTTAATAGATTTTAAAATATTTTTATTAAATAGTTCAATTTCAAAAATTAAAGCATAAAAGTATTACTCCCTCCGTTCTTAAATTATCGTTTTGATAGACTTGGTGCACGGTTTAAAAAAACGCATTTAACTGAATTATTAATATTAGTTTGATGTATAGTTTTACATTAAAGTTCATGTGTATATGACTCATAATTAAAGTAGGATAAAAAAGTAAGGGTAAAATAGTAATAGTGTTATCTTAAAAAGAAAAGTTTCAATCAAGAAAATTATTTTGAGATTGACGAAAAAAGAAAACAAGACAATAATTTGGGGACCAAGGGAGTATTTTATTACTAACGAACTACAAAAAATGTCTTTTTTAAATAAAAAAATGATTTTCAAACGCGGACTTTTTGCCGAAAACTTAGGGATTATTATCATATTAGATACATATATAGCAACACACATATCGTATAAGAATGTAAGTTGCAAACTATTGTTCTATGTCAGAACATCAGCAGGGCCGGTCCTAAACTTTTGGCGGCCCAGGGCGAAAAGAAAACAAAAGGCCCCCTAAAAATATATTAAAATACAATTTTTAGACAAATAATTTTTTTTTAAACTTTTTATCGTTCATAGTATTGAAAATGTACAACACATATAAATGTATAAGAAACAATTTATGACAAAAATGATATACCCCATCAATTTTTTTCTTTTTTGACTTCCGGATAAATATTTTCTTGATAACATGTTTGTACTAAAAATTCAAGTTAAAAAAAGAAGACGCAATCACTAATAAAGTTAAGAACTAAAGAAACATAAGCAATAAAAATGAGTTAAATAGCAACAATGAAAAAATTTGATTTTTGCTTGAAATGCAATAATTAAGCTATGAGAGATGGATGGGCAGAAAATTAGCTTGACAAAGAAGAGAGTGGACCTAAAATGAAATAAATTAAAAGGCTTGGTTGAGACTTGAACTCATGGCCTTCATATTCAAATTACCCAACAATTTCCATTGAGCCAATAAGACAATCATGCACTTAAGTTATGTAGTATATAATATATTTTTAAAACCTGGCCTACATTTCTTTAAAATTAGGCCTTCTAAAATTTTGGACCCTGTGCGAAGACCCATGTTGCACCTGCTCAGGGCGGGCCTGAACATCAGGTCATGGATAAACCAAGGATGAAGCTGGACAATGAACATATGCGTAGCATGGCTGCAGGGATATCATTTGTGCATTTACTGTGTGTTTTTGCACCCTTCACCTTCACTTGGCCAGCATTTTGGTCCGCAGTTGGAATGCACATTCTTACTGGACTTTTTGGTATGACTCTTTCTTATCATAGAAATCTTTCACATCGGAGTTTCAACCTTCCCAAATGGCTAGAGTATTTTTTTCGCTTATTGTGGTGTTCTGGCTGCTCAGGTAAGTTTTTTTAAAAAAATTAGAGTATCAACTCCTGTAGCTATATACTTCTTCGGTTCTAGTCAAAAAGTCAACTATTTTATTTTTGGATGTTTTGTTTGCTATATTCCTTGCAAAAAGTCTACTATATTTCATTTTCAGACGTTTTACTTGCTATATTCCGTGAGTCTACCATCGATCCGATATGGTTACAGAGCACCCATGTCAACCTAGCTCTCTCGTACTCTCTCCCTTCCTCCTTGTCATCCTTTCCGCACCTACAATTTTTAAGCTCCAACATCTCTAACTCCGCCCCCTTCAATATCCGTGAGAATTTTCGGAAAATCAATTTTTTGTTTAAAAATGTTGACTTTCAAACTAGGATTTTTTGCCATAACGAGGAGTATTAATTTAGGTTGTTAAACTAATTAATACATTTTTTTACAGAGAGATCCAATATTTTGGGTGAGTGTACGCAGACACCACCATCAGTTGGCTGATACAGAAAAAGATCCACATAGCCCGGTGAAATGGTTTTGGTTTAGTCACATTGGTTGGCTATTCTACGGTACCTACGCTAACCAGGGGGTATACCCTTAATCACAACAGCATGAACTTCTCTTAATTTTACTTTTTTGTTTGGTTAGTAATGTGCTTTCAAGTCAGTTTATATGCACCCTTCAACTACATCCATCGCCCTCCGGACAAGTCCAAGGGTTCGAGTCAGTTTATGCACCATTGCACCCTTGAACCTAATCCATGCACGACCGGACAAATCCAAGGCAGGGCCGGCCCTGAACATTTGGGAGTCCCTTGGCGGAAAAAAATAAAAAAAAACCCTATATAGAGATATAAAATTAAAATTTTGAACCTAATCCATCCACGATTGGACAAGTCCAAGGCAGGGCCGGCCCTGGACATTTGGGGACCCTTGGCGGAAAAAAATAAAAAAACCCCTATATAGAGACTTGTAATGGGATATCTATACAAGACTTGTCATCTTATCTCGGGGTTAGGGTGGCAAATTGGTTGTGCTGGGCTATTATCAGGTTGGCACGATAACAACACGACACGATAAGCACGAACATGAATACAAACACGACACGATAATCTTATCGTGCCTAATATTAAAACCTGAACACGACACTATAAAAACACGAAAAGCACGACACGACACGATAAACAAAAAAACACGATTTATTTAGTCAGACCCGTTAAGTCCAATAAACATTATAAAATATATAATTTTGATTTTTAAATACATATTTTGAAAATTTATCAATATAAATAGTCAAGTAGTTTAAAAGTTATAAATTTTCAAATGATAATACTATGAAATAATCATGAAACTAGTTCGAAAGAAGTGAATAACTCCTAGTAAATTTTAAAAAATATATTTTTTAAAAATATATATTTTAGTTATCGTGCCTTACCGTGCTTATCAAGTCAGCCCAATAACAAGCTTTTTTTTTATCGTGTCTTATCGTGTTGGCCCTATAACGGCCTGAACACGATAAGTCTCAACCCAAACCCTATAATTGCGTATCGTGTTCGTATCGATCAATCATGTCGTACCTCAAATTGCCACCCCTACTCAGGGTGCACATATTTTCAGTTTAATATGCAATCATTTAAGAGGAAAAAAGTTCATGTCAAATGAGTTTTCAAATCTATTTCTTGCGAAACAAATGGAATTTAAAGCCAAAAACCACATCCTCATACATAACCTAAACCGGCCGGGTTTCCGATCATATCCGGCTAACCTTTATAACTTGTTGTACATGATCATACACAGTCACTAATTATGTAACTGTAACCCAGCGGCGGCGGGATTAAAAAGTTGGACATACGATTTTAAGCTTAGAAGCGTATAGCGGCTGCAGAAAAGGAAGAGCCTTAGGCAAGCAATCTTTACCCACATTATTTAGAGAAGTGCAACATTCTGGGGTGAGAAGTCCAAACCAAGGCACAGTCAACGTAATCACCTTAAGAATCCCTATTACGCACTCATTGGTTCTAATGGTAGACGACAAACATTGAACAAATCCACCTCCTCCGAAGAATGACAATGGTAGTGTTACTGGTGCATCATATGGTGGTGGCCGTGGTGGTGGTGGGAGATAGTTTATCAGAGTTGGTTGATCATAATATTGCTCGTGTGCTCTCCGGCCAACGGTCCTCGACGTGGCTGATATTGCCATCGACTCGATGATCAAGAAAATCAACAAGTTTTTTAGTACTGATTTCATGATCACTGCCGTTGTTTTGAGTTTTTTATTTATTATTTTTTTTGAATTTTTTGGGAGATGGAGGAGCTCAGAGCTATTCAAGTGGAGTAGTATTTAATTAGTTATAGCTTACGTACGTTTGATTATTGTCATTAATGGTGGTGAATTTGTATTCTTAAATTAATTACAGGCTTTAAAGCTAATTAATTATAGGAGTATCATTTATGGGAAATAAAATACATGCAATTTGGCATTCATGATGTTATAACAATGTTTCCAAAACAGAATCCTTGAAAATAAATTAATAAAAATGGAAAACATAAAAAGAAACGATGTTTGCTGTGATAGTTACGATTTACGAAGAGAAGGCAGGTAAACTAGAACTCGTAAATTCGAAATTAAACAAAATTGGGATGATTTTGATCAACTAATTACGCGCCTATCTCGAGTGTTGGTGCATCGCCTCGAGTCGGTGCTAAGGTGCATCCGCCTCGTGAGCCGGTGCAACCGGTGGAACAGTGCATCCGACTCGGGAGCCGGTGCAACTAGTGGAATAGGTGTGTCCGCCTCGGGAGCCGTGCAACAAAGGCGTCGTCCTCGTGAGCCGGTGCGGTGATGGAACCGGTGCGTCATTCTCCTTAGGAGCTGGTGCAACTGGAGGAACATCTGGTGTTGGTGGTGTTGCAGGTACTGGATTTAAATAGCGATAGCAATAACTCTGGAGAAGAGGAGGGAACAATGGGTTGTAAGGGAACATCCGAGGCAAGCAAAATTAATAATATAAGTTGAATTTACAAACCAAAATTAATAAATATTTGTCATAATCTTTCCATGGTTCAAAACTAGGTTCTTCCAATCCAAGAGCACATGACTTAACCATTACAACAAGATATCAATTGTTAAAACTTGTAATATTAAATTATATATAATATAATAAGTAGTTTCTACAAATTTGGGGCTCCCAAAAATAGGGACCCATGGCCGTTGCCCTTCCGGACATTCCCCAGGGCTGGCCCTAGTCCAAGTGTGCACTCCCTACGCACGCTCGGCCTATGCCCCAGCTAGAGCCAGCCCTGGTCCAAGTGTGCACTCTCCATGCACGATCAGCCTATGCATTTGCAAATTTCAATCCAGGCAATAGCCATGAGAGCAAATCAAGCTCCGAATCAAACTAATTGTTATAGGTTTAGTTACACTTCTCTTTAATTACAGAAGCTTTGTATTTATCTTTTATTAATGTGTGACACATTTTGCAGTATAGAGACAGAAATAATGTTTAGGATTTGAAGAAGCAAGCTTTTTATAGGTTCATTGAAAGAACTTACTATTGCCATCCATTGGCACTTTGGATTCTATTATATGCTTTTGGAGGCTTCCCTTTCCTCGTATGGGTAGCGGTATGATTATAGTTTCAGTTATACTTTGGTGAAAATTCGGTTTAGTAATTTTTTAACCATTTTATAGTATAAGATTTTTTATCAAGCCGCTAAGAATCAATTTAATGCATCATTTGATATTTTGATAAAATTAAAGCAGTTGAAAATCACGATGCATCATCATTTGATATCAGACGAAATTACACATTGTTTTGGCGATGCATAAAATTGTAGTGTAGCAGTTTGAAAAAATTAATTATTGGGGATTATAGAAGTAGAAAATCCTCCAATTTTTCTGCCCATAATTTTTTCTTTTTGTTTGTTTTTTTCAAATATGATATATACATGATTGAATTCTTATTTGATTCATAAGTTTATCTTTATAATTAAAAAAATAGTCATATTTAATATGTCAAACTTTCTATACTCCTCCATTTCACCAAAAAAGTTCAAATATGAAAAATCTAATATTTAAGATATATATATCTCCCGGATCAAATACAATTTTGTGATAAAGTGAGTATTAATTATGATATTAAAGAGTTTCAAAAATGAACTCTCAATTTGGAGGAAGGGAGTTGAACCTGCAGTTTAAAGTAGTATAAATAAGTAAAAGGTCCGTACAATCATTAAACTATGTATCAAATGAGAATTTTTTTTTTTTTTTTTTTTTTAACCAGGTTGAATCCTGGGGTAGTAGTTCCGGTCCCTCATTGCTACTACCAGGAAAATCGCGAGATGTGCCCGAAATGATACAAGGTTTGAGAACAGTGCAACTGATAACACATACAAGGTCCAACCTCAGAAGAAAAAAGTGCTTCCACCAAGTATCGAACCCACGCTGCATGCCTCCAGCATCTTATGTCCCCCTCCTTTTACCACTCGGCTATGTATCAAATGAGAATATATGTATTAATTTGGGATGGATGAAGTATCATTGTGTTTGATAAGTCATATACTCCCTCATATACTCTTTCCGTTCATGATAAAGTGTTCAACATATTATTTTTGAATGTTTTATTTTAATAGTCTATTTTTAAAAACTTAGTTTATTAATTTCAAAACATTTCAACTTTGTCCTCCATAATTGGTATTATTATACTGTATTGGTTATGCTCAAGAATTTTAGAGTTATGACCAGCTTTAATGTTATTTATATATCTTTTAATAATTAATCTTTTCAAACATGATCTTTTTAAGTAAAATGGATGGAGTATATAATTATAGGTATCCAATCTTCCCAACAAAAAAAAAAACCCCACAAAAAGACACTTGAGGTTAAGCTTTAGAAACGTGACACCTTTTTGGAAATTTTATAATAAAAAGTAGGATTTTTATTATGTAATTACTTCTTTCGTTCCTAAAAAAAATAAATTACTCTCTCTGTCCTTAAATTATCGTTTTTGTGGATTTGGTGTACAACTTTTAAAAAATACATTTGACTGGATTATTAATATTAACTAGGTTATTACTCGTGCAATGCACGGTTGACTTAATGTTGCTTCTGAAACTTAATTTGGTAGATAAAATTTGTAAGTTATTTGAATGAACCAACAATAAAAAGATGTGCATATAATTAATAAATAAATAAATAACGTGAGATCACACCGAACAATCAAACCGAAAATTTATGCGATTTTTGTAGATAGAATTTGCAAGCTATTTCGTAGTGGTTGTTCGTGGTGTTGGTGGAACACGTTTAATCAAATTTGATAAAATCTATTTAAAATTGATTGAGTATTAGTAAAATAATAAAAATTAAAAAACTTTTACCGTGAGAATTGAGGAGTCCTAATCAAATTAAACTTTTCTAAATTAAATGTGATAAAATATATCCGTTACAAACCGATTTTGTAAGAAAAAATGGTAAATAAAAAAAATTACCATGAGAATTGAGGAGTTTTAATTAATTGAAATATGTCTAGATCAAATGTGATAAAATATACTCGAAAACAATTATAAAAAATTACCATGAAAATTTGGAGTACTAATCAATTGAAACACGTTAAAATCAAATGTGATAAAATCTATCTGGAATTAACCGATTTTGACAACAAAAATTGGTAAAAAAAAAGAAAGAAAAGGTTTTACCATATATAAAGGAGGCACCGGTTTTAAAATATATTAGACTTTAATATTTGGCAGAAAAAAAAAGAATTTATAAAGATATATTTAGTATCATACATATTGTTTTAAAGGAGGTACCGGTTTTAAAATTTATTAGACTTTAATAGTTTTAATCAATTGAAATACGTCTAAATCAAATGTGATAAAATCTATCCGCAAATAAAAAACTTTTACCATGAAAATTTGAAGTACTAATCAAGTGAAACACGTTAAATCAAATGTGATAAAATTTATCTGATATTAACCGACTTTGACAACAAAAAATGGTTTAAAAAAAATCTTTTACCATGTATAAAAGAGGCATTTGTTTTAAAATCTATCAGATATTAATTTTTGGCAGGAAAAGAAAAGAATTTATATAGATATATTTAGTACCATATGCATGATTTTAATAGTTTTTGTTTATTTGCAAAAATTGTTTATAATAAGATTATTTTCTAAACTTGTAATAAATAATTAATTTTTTAAATTAGAATAATTCTAAAAAAACCCAAAAAATAAGGTAAATATTCAAAATTGATCATGTAGTCATGTAATTGAAAGATTAAAATCTATGAGAATTGATGAAATCTATTCGCAAAAAAAATTACCATAAAAATTTGGAGTTCTAATAAAGTGAAACGTGTTTAAATCAAACGTGGCAGCAGCGACTTCTTTTTTAGTTATAGTTAATAGATTTTAAAATATTTTTATTAAATAGTTCAATTTCAAAAATTAAAGCATAAAAGTATTACTCCTTCCGTTCTTAAATTATCGTTTTGATAGACTTGGTGCACGGTTTAAAAAAACGCATTTAACTGAATTATTAATATTAGTTTGATGTATAGTTTTACATTAAAGTTCATGTGTATATGACTCATAATTAAAGTAGGATAAAAAAGTAATGGTAAAATGGTAATAGTGTTATCTTGAAAAGAAAAGTTTCAAACAAGAAAATTATTTTGGGATGGGCGAAAAAAGAAAGCAAGACAATAATTTGGGGACCGAGAGAGTATTTTATTACTAATGAACTACAAAAAATGTTTTTTTTAAATAAAAAAATGATTTTCAAACGCGGACTTTTTGCCGAAAACTTAGGGATTATTATCATATTAGATACATATATAGCAACACACATCGTATAAGAATGTAAGTTGCAAACTATTGTTCTATGTCAGAACATCAGGTCATGGATAAACCAAGGATGAAGCTGGACAATGAACATATGCGTAGCATGGCTGCAGGGATATCATTTGTGCATTTACTGTGTGTTTTTGCACCCTTCACCTTCACTTGGCCAGCATTTTGGTCCGCAGTTGGAATGCACATTCTTACTGGACTTTTTGGTATGACTCTTTCTTATCATAGAAATCTTTCACATCGGAGTTTCAACCTTCCCAATTGGCTAGAGTATTTTTTTCGCTTATTGTGGTGTTCTGGCTGCTCAGGTAAGTTTTTTTTTTTTTAAATTAGAGTATTAACTCCGGTAGCTATATACTTCTTCGGTTCTAGTCAAAAAGTCAACTATTTTAAATTAGAGTATTAACTCCGGTAGCTATATACTTCTTCGGTTCTAGTCAAAAAGTCAACTATTTTATTTTGGATGTTTTGCTTGCTATATTCCCTGCAAAAAGTGTACTAGATTTCATTTTCAGACGTTTTACTTGCTATATTCGCTGAGTCTCCCATCTGATATGGTAACAGAGCACCCATGTCAACCTCTCTCGTACTCTCTCACTTCCTCCTTGTCGTCCTTTCCGCACCTACAATTTTTAAGCTCCAACATCTCTAACTCCGCCCCCTTCTATATCCACGAGAATTTTCAGAAAATCAATTTTTTCTTTTAAAATGTAGACTTTCAAATGTGGAATTTTTGCCGGAACGGGGAGTATTAATTTAGGTTGTTAAACTAATTAATACATTTTTTTACAGAGAGATCCAATATTTTGGGTGAGTGTACGCAGACACCACCATCAGTTGGCTGATACAGAAAAAGATCCACATAGCCCGGTACAAGGGTTTAGTCACATTGGTTGGCTATTCTACGGTACCTACGCTAAATAAGGGGAATACCCTTAATCACAACAGCATGAACTTCTCTTAATTTTACTTTTTTGTTTGGTTAGTAATGTGCTTTCAAGTCAGTTTATATGCACCCTTGAACTACATCCATCGCCCTCCGGACAAGTCCAAGGGTTCGAGTCAGTTTATGCACCCTTGAACCTAATCCATCCACGACCGGACAAGTCTAAGGCAGGGCCGGCCCTGAACATTTGGGAGACCCTTGGCGGAAAAAAATTAAAAAAAAACCCTATATAGAGATATAAAAATAAATTTTGAACCTAATCCATTCACGATCGGACAAGTCCAAGGCAGGGCCGGCCCTGAACATTTGGGGGACCCTTGGCGGAAAAAAAACAAAAAAAAAACCCCTATATAGAGACTTATAATGGGATATCTATACAAGACTTGTCATCTTATCTCGGGGTTAGGGGTGACAAATTGGTCGTGCTGGGCTGTTATCAGGCTGACACGATAACAGCACGACACGCTAAGCACGAACACGAATACGAACACGACACGACACGACAATCTTATCGTGCCTATTATTAAAACACGAACATGACACGATAAAAACCCGAAAAGCACAACACGACACGATAAGAAAAAAAAAACACGATTTATTTAGTCAGACCCGTTAAGCCCAATAAACATTATAAAATATATAATTTTGATTTTTTAATACATATTTTGAAAATTTATCAATATAAATAGTCAAGTAGTTTAAAAGTCATAAATTTTGAAATGATAAAATTATGAAATAATCATGAAAATAGTTCGAAAGAAGTGAATAACCCCTAGTAAATTTTTAAAAATATATTTTTAAAACATATATATTTTAGTTATCGTGTCTTACCGTGCTTATCAAGTCAGCCCAATAACAAGCTCTTTTTTATCGTGACTTATCGTGTTGGCCCTATAACGGCCCGAACACGATAAGTCCCAGCCTAAACCCTATAATTTCGTGTCGTATTCGTATCGATCAATCATGTCGTGCCTCAAATTGCCACCCCTACTCGGGGGGTCCACGTATTTTCAGTTTAATATGCAATCATTTAAGAGGAAAAAAGTTCATGTCAAATGAGTTTTGAAATCTATTTCTTGCGAAACAAATGGAATTTAAAGCCAAAAACCACATCCTCATACATAACCTAAACCGGCCGGGTTTCGATCATATCCGGCTAACCTTTATAACTTGTTGTACATGATCATACACAGTCACTAATTATGTAACTGTAACCCGGCGGCGGCGGGAATTAAAAAGCTGGACATACGATTTTAAGCTTAGAAGCGTATAGCGGTTGCAGAAAAGGAAGAGCCTTAGGCAAGCAATCTTTGCCCACATTATTTAGAGAAGTGCAACATTCTGGGGTGAGAAGTCCAAACCAAGGCACATTCAACGTAATCACCTTAAGAATCCCTATTACGCACTCATTGGTTCTAATGGTAGACGACAAACATTGAACAAATCCACCTCCTCCGAAGAATGACAATGGTAGTGTTACTGGTGCATCATATGGTGGTGGCTGTGGTGGTGGTGGGAGATAGTTTATCAGAGTTGGTTGATCATAATATTGCTCGTGTGCTCTCCGGCCAACGGTCCTCGACGTGGCTGATATTGCCATCGACTCGATGATCAAGAAAATCAAGAAGTTATTTAGTACTGATTTCATGATCACTGCCAATGTTTTGAGTTTTTTTTTTTTTAGAATTTTCTGGGAGATGGAGGAGCTCAGAGCTATTCAAGTGGAGTAGTATTTAATTAGTTATAGCTTACGTACGTTTGATTATTGTCATTAATGGTGGTGAATTTGTATTCTTAAATTAATTACAGGCTTTAAAGCTGATTAATTATAGGAGTATCATTTATGGGAAATAAAATACATGCAATTTGGCATTCATAATGTTATAACAGTGTTTCCAAAACAGAATCCTTGAAAATAAATTAATAAAAACGGAAAACATAAAAAGAAACGATGTTTGCTGTGATAGTTACGATTTACGAAGAGAATGCAGGTAAACTAGAACTCTTAAATTCGAAATTAAACAAAATTGGGATGATTTTGATCAACTAATTACGCGCCTATCTCGAGTGTTGGTGCATCAGCCTCGGGAGTCGGTGCAGCAGGAGCATCTGCCTCAGGAGCTGATGCAACCGGATGAACATGTGCATCCTGTTAGATTTATCCCGTAAGGTGACCCATATGAATTAATGGTAAATAAAGTTTTAACATGTAAAATATCCCACTTCGATGGTTAAGTGGGAATAAAATTATATTAAAGCTTGGGAGTTTTAAAGTGGTACTCCCTCTTCCTGTGCCTTTAAAAGTTATATACATAATATATACATAATAATGGACACATATGTATATATTTTTCCTTTAATGGATAAACATCACTCCTTGATGTTTATCAATTTGCCATCCATTGTGGCGATGGCTTGGAGGCTAAGGAAAGTAGGTTGGTTTTTACAAACCAACTTCTCACTATATATATATGTAAGGTTTGTCCGTTTGGATAAGGTGAATAGATATATTTTGAGAGAAAGATTAAGTGAGAGCCTTCATAAAGGAATATAAAAGTAAAGGGAAATTAAAGGGAAATTCTTCTCGCCATCAAAGAGAAATTAAAGTACAACGCAAGGTTGAAAATTCCACTTTCCTTAACTGCTGTAAATTAAAGTTGACACCATGGATCCAGGTTAGTTTCTATTACATGTTTTTGTACATTAAATCGTGTGAATTATGTGTTCCAAGGTTTTGAATTTTATTAAAGTATCATGAGTTTCTAGAAAATTATTTATGGTTGAAACTCATGCATGTATAAATGTTTACACATCCGCCTCGGGAGCCGGTGCAACTGGTGGAATAGGTGTGTTTACCTCGGGAGCCGGTGCAACAGGTGCGTCGTCCTCAGGAGCTGGTGCAGCTGATGGAACTAGTGCTTCGTTCTCCTTAGGAGCTGGTGCAACTGGAGGAACATCTGGTGTTGGTGGTGTTGCAGGTACTGGATTTAAATAGCGAGAGCAATAACTCTGGAGAAGAGGAGGGAACAATGGGTTGTAAGGGAACATCCGAGGCAAGCAAAATTAATAATATAAGTTGAATTTACAAACCAAAATTAATAAATATTTGACATAATCTTTCCATGGTTCAAAACTAGGTTCTTCCAATCCAAGAGCACATGACTTAACCATTACAACAAGATATCAATAGTTAAAACTTTTAATATTAAATTATATATAATATAATAAGTAGTTTCTACAAATTTGGGGCTCCCAAAAATAGGGACCCATGGCCGTTGCCCTTCCGGACATTCCCCAGGGCTGACCCTAGTCCAAATGTGCACTCCCTACGCACGCTCGGGCTATGCCCCAGCTAGGGCCAACCCTGGTCCAAGTGTGCACTCTCCATGCACGCTCAACCTATGCATTTGCAAATTTCAATCCAGGCAATAGCCATGAGAGCAAATCAAGCTCCGAATCAAAGTAATTGTTATAGGTTTAGTTACACTTCTCTTTAATTACAGAAGCTTTGTATTTATCTTTTATTAATGTTTGACACATTTTGCAGTATAGAGACAGAAAGAATGTTGAGGATTTGAAGAAGCAAGCTTTTTATAGGTTCCTTGAAAGAACTTACTATTGGCATCCATCGACAATTTGGATTCTATTTTATGCTTTTGGAGGCTTCCCTTTCCTCGTATGGGTAGTGATATGGTTATAGTTTCAGTTATATTTTGGTGAAAATTCGGTTTAGTAATTTTTTAACCATTTTATAGTATAAGATTTTTTATCAAGCCGCTAAGAATCAATTTAATGCATCATGATGCATCATTTGATATTTTGATAAGGTTAAAGCAGTTGAAAATCACGATGCATCATCATTTGATATCAGACGAACTTACACATTTGTTTTGGCGATGCATAAAATTGTAGTGTAGCAATTTGAAAAAATTATTGGGGATTATAGAAGTATAAAATCCTCCAATTTTTCCAGCCTGTAATTTTTTCTTTCTGTTTTTTTTTTTCAAATATGATATATACATGATTGAATTCTTATTTGATTCATAAGTTTATCTTTATAATTTAAAAAATAGTCATATTTAATATGTCAAACTTTCTATACTCCTCCATTTCACCAAAAAAGTTCATATATGAAAAATCTAATATTTAAGATATATATATATATATATATATATATATATATATATATATATGTTGAAACTGAACTCTTTTAGTGAAAATCGAAAAATAATATAATAATTTTTTTCACTGAAATAGAAAGAGTATACGATAATTTTTTTTAATTCTTTATTGTATTTTGTTTAAGTTGCACTACAATTATACTTCCTTCACCCCAAAAGATAGTCTCACTTCTCGTTTTGCCTAATTTCAAAAAAGGTAATACCCCTTTCGTCCCAAATGAGTATTGTTTTTAGTCGTACATTAGGGTTACGATAACTGAACGAGCTCAGCTTACCTCGTATCATTTTCGGCTTCCTCAGACTCAACTTGTTCATGTAGGTGAACTCATGTCTTGATGCCTCCACACCATAAACATAACAACATATTGTTTATTAACTTTAATAATTTATTTACTCTTAATTTTGTATTACTTTAATTATGGGTCAGATGTAAATAGATTTTAAGGAAAAAAAATACACATTATACTAATAATAACAATAATCAAATCAATTATTTTTTTCATTCTATCTCCCGGATCAAATACAATTTTGTGACAAAGTGAGTATTAAATATGATATTAAAGAGTTTCAAAAATGAATTCTCAATTTGGAGGAAGGGAGTTTAACCTCCAGTTTAAAAGAAGTATAAATAAGTAAAAGGTCCGTACAATCATTAAACCTTAATGTGTCAAATGAGAATATATGTACTAATTTGGGATGGATGAAGTATCTTTTGTGTATGATAAGTCATATACTCCCTCGTATACTCTTTCCGTTCATTCATGATAAAGTGTTCATCATATTATTTTCGAATGTTTTACTTTAATAGTTTATTTTCAAAAATTTATATTTATTAATTTAAAAATATTTTGACTTTACCCTCCATAATTGATATTAGTATATTGGTTATGCTCAAGAATTTTAGAGTTATGACCAACTTTAATGTTACTTATATATCTTTTAATAATTAGTCTTTTTAAACATAGTCTTTTTAAGTAAAATGGATGGAGTAAATAATTATAGATAATATCCAATCTTCCCAACAAAAAAAAAAAAAACCACAAAAGACACTTGAGGTTAAGCTTTAGAAACGTGACACCTTTTTTTGGAAATTTTATAATGAAAAGTAGGATTTTTATTATGTAATGACTCCTTTCGTTTCTTAAAAAAAAAATTACTCTCTCCGTCCTTAAATTATCATTTTGGTAGACTTGGCGTACGACTTAAGAAAATATATTTGACTGAATTATTAATATTAATTTGATGTGTAGGTTACTTTAAAATCCATATGTATGTAGCTAATAATTAAAATAAGATAAAAAAAGTAAGTGTTATTTTAAAAATAAAAGCTCCAAACAAGATAATTATTTTAGGACGAACGAAAAAGAAAAATAGGACAATAATTTGGGGATGGAGAGAGTATGCTCCATCACTCAATACATAGATGTGGTAAAGCTAATTGAGTTTATAATAAATATTGTTATGTTATGTACTTTCCTTTGAAACTCATATGCAAGTGAAATCCAGCATTAAAATAGAAAAGAAAGCATCAATGTAAGAGTAAAATAAAACCAAGTGGACACAGTTTTTAGAACGGACAAAGAAGAAAAGAATTTACTTGCTCCATGTCACCCAAACAGTCCACGTTTAATAAGTCTATTAATATATATATATATATATATATATATATATATATATATATATATATAACTAATATAAGAATTTGTTATAATTACAAAAATGTTAGAGGCTACTCAAGATATTTGTAGTATATTTGGAGGTTTAATAGAAAGATTTATCGAGATTGTTGGCATAAACTTTAAAAGTGAACTTATTAAGAAAAACGTCTGAAAATAGGATATATGACTATTTGCCTAGGATGAAGCGAGTATTTTGTAGAAATGGAGTGAATATTATTTTTAAATGGATGGCACATATTGTAGAAACTGATAAAGTTTAGGAATAATGGCATAGCCATTTCATTGATTGAATCACATATTTATAGAGAGAGTTACAATTAGGGTTACATTTGGAGTAGGGTACAAAAAACCTATACAAGGAATGTAACATAATAAGGAAAGAACTCTACAAGAAAATTACCACTAATTATTAATTACAAATAAACAAGAATAATCAAAAGATATTAGAGAAATAATAAAAAGATATTATTCTCTAATATGCCCCCGCAAGATGGACGTCCGAGAGGAGAAACCAATCTTGTGAAGTAATTGATGAAACCGCTGGCGAGCAAGAGGTTTGGTCAAGGAATCGGCCAATTGATTAGCCAAGGAGACATGGCAGACTCGGATAAGCCCATCCTGAACTTGTTGCCGAATGAAATGAAAGTCCAGGGCCACATGATTCATGTGAGTATGAAAAACCGGGTTCGTGCAGAGACTCGTGGCGCCCACATTGTCACAGTAAATGACTGGTTGAGACAAGGAGGTGAGACCGAGTACGCCAAGAAGGGACACAATCCACCTGACCTCAGTTGCAGTTGCAGTGGCTGCCACTACCCGGTATTCAGCTTCAGTCGAGGAGCGAGCTACAGTGTGTTGTTTCTTGGAGCTCTAAGAGATCAGGTTGCTTCCAAGATAGACAATATAGGCACTGGTGGATGTGTAGTCATCCTTGTTGCCAGCCCAGTCCGCATCAGTAAAGGCATGGAGAGCAGGAGGAGATTGGCGATGAAGGAGGATGCCCGCATTGATATTGCTACAGAGATATCGAAGAACTCGCATGACCGCATTCCAGTGCTCAGTGGTCGGTCTATGCATGAACTAAGAGAGTTTGTTGTCAGCAAAGGCAACATCAGGCCGAGTAAGAGACAGATATTGAAGACTCCCGACCATTGCTCGAAATTCTATCGGATCTGTGAGAGCAGTACCCGTGTGAAGAGTCCAGGTGGGCGAGGTAGCAAGGGGCGTAGCTACTGGGCGAGCATCGATCATGCCTGTGCGAGCAAGGAGATCATCTATGTACCCATGCTGGGAGAGCAGAAGACCACTTGGGCGCTTAACAACTTCAACCCCAAGAAAATAGTGAAGATCACCCAGGTCCTTGAGTGAGAAGAAATTAGTGAGCAGAGATATGAAAGTCTGAACTGTAGCAGGTTGGTTCCCAGTGACAATGATATCATCCACATATATAAGGATAAGGAGATAGATGATGTTTCCCGCAATACGAATGATGAACAGTGATGTGTCGGCCACCGAGTTTTTGATGCCAGAGGTAAAGTAGAAACTAATGCAGTTCATTATACCATGCTCGGGGAGCCTGCTTACGACCATAAATAGCCTTGTGAAGCCGACACACATGTTGAGATTTGTCCTTATCTGTGAACCCAGGCGGTTGAGCCATGAATACCTCCTCGGACAGGTTGCCTTGAAGAAAGGCATTGTTCATATCCAGTTGACGAAGATCCCATCCTTGACAAACGACTAGTGAGAAAACAAGATGAACAATGGTCGGCTTAACCACCAGGCTGAAAGTCTCGTGGTAGTCAACTCTTGGTCGCTGGTGAAATCCCTTGGCCACTAGGCGAGCTTTGTAGCGATCAATAGTACCATCAGCATGTCTCTTAAGACGATAGATCCACTTACAGCCAAAAATATTGCAAGCATCTACCGAAGGGACTAGATCCCAAGTCCTATTGCATGTGAGTGCATCAAATTCCTCAGACATGCCCTGACGCCACTTCTCATCTTTTAGAGCCTGAGTGACACATGTTGGTTCACTCTCCGCTGCCAATTGAGCCGAAAGACTCATTTTGGTTTTTGGTTTGAAGATGTTGTTCTTGGAGCGAGTAATCATGGATGAAGTGCCAGCGGGCATAGGAACTGGATCATTGGACATGGGAACAAATGCAGCGGGCACAATACTTGCAGGCACTGTGTGATCCCCAGGCATGGTACTGGTTGCCGAGGAGGGCTGAGCAGTAGATACAGTGCAATCCTCAAGCAGGGAGCTGGTTGCCAAGTTGGGTGGAGCAGCGGGCACTAGACATGGAGCAGGCTTAGTGGTATCCTCGGTCATAGTAGCCGGTGTGGGAGGGTGGTGTATAGGTAAGCTGAGATTAACTAAATTATGATTAGTATCAGGAGCCACGGATGGAGACGTATCGAAACGGACAACAGACGGTGTGTATAAAGCAGAGAGCAGCTCGTGAGGAAGGAACCAGGGGTCACAGGTGTAGATAGTCGAGTGAACAGAATGGGTGGCCGAGGTGGACATGGGAAAGGCAGACTCAACAAAGCGAACCTGACGGGAAACGAAACTTTGGTGGTGCTCGGATCGTAACACAGATAGGCGCTCTGAGTGAGCGAGTAGCCTAGGAAGACACATGGGGTGGAACAAGCAGCCAGTTTGTGGGCGGAGTAGGGGCGAAGCCAAGGGTAGCAAAGGCAACCAAAGGCAACCAAAGGCACGGAGTTTGGAGCAGTTGGGCGGAGACACAAGCAGTTTATGGTAAGGAGATAGGTGAGCTAGGATGGGTATTGGGAGGTGATTTATGAGGTAGGTGGCAGTTTGGAAGGCTAATGACCAGAAAGGTAGCGGAACAGATGCGTGAGAGAGGAAAGAGAGATCGGTCTCAACAATGTGCCGATGACGACGTTCTAAGAACCCATTGTGTTCCGGGGTGTGAGGAGGTGAGGTGAAATGAGAGATGCCATGAATGGACAAGTAAGCGGCCAAGCCAGTGTCCCGAGCAAGTCCCATGTACTCGCCACCATTGTCCGAGTATAGAGTGACAATGCTTCTTGTAAAATAATTTTCGACCAGGGCTTTGAAGCGAGAAAAGATAGTGGCGACCTCAGACTTTCATCTGAGCGGGTAAAGCCATATGTAGTGAGTGTACTGATCAACAAATATGACGTAGTATTGAAAACCATCAGCAGACGAAATGGGAGAGGTCCAGACATCAAAGTAAATAATTTGGAGCAGGAAAGAAGACATTAAAGTAGATTGCGAAAAAGGAATTTTGTGAGTTTTATTGCATAAACAATCATTACAATGTTTTTGTTTGATGCGAGTAGTGTCTAACGCAATGCCTAAACTAGATAGAATCTGACGCTGTATGGGTTGAGAGGGATGGCCAAGCCGATGATGCCAGTCATGTTGAGAGACTTTAGAACCTACATAAGCAGATGGGCGAGCAGAAGGAGCTGTGATCGGCCATTCATACACACCATCGTTAGATTGCCCGGTCAGCAGAATGCTCCCTGTCCGTAGATCCTTCACATGAAAAGAAGTTGGTAAGAACTCAATAGAAGTATTATTAGAGAGACAAAATTGAGATATGGAAATAAGGTTCTTTTTCATGTCAGGAACAAAGAGAAAATTATACAAGGCAAAAAGTGTGTGATGGTGTATGAAGTGACAAGAAACCAGTTTTGGAGATAGGAAGCCCGGTACCATCACCAATTTCATCTGTGCCCATGTAGGAGGTGTGAAGGTGGAGATTTCCAAGGTCACTGGTAACATGGTGAGAAGCACCACTGTCAAGAAGCCAGCCTGGAGTCCCTGTGTCTGTTGAGGTCACTATATTAGCCCGAGGTGTCCAGCCACTTGCCGAGGAGGAAGTGGTAGCTTGGGTGTTGGTGGCAACCAGCTAGTAGGTCGGACAACGAGCAATTGTGTGGCCTTATTGACGGCAGCCTTAACACTTACCAAGATATAAACGTTGTTGCCGAGGAGCTGGTGCCGGAGCCTACTGTGAAGGATGTCGAGGTTGAGAGGAAGCCTGGCGAGCATGCGAGTTGTTGGTCCTCGGAGTAGCAGCATTGGCAGTGACCGGATGAGAAGGATGCGGGCTAAGATTGTTTCAGGAGCAGCTCGCGGTTGATGAGTTTTTCATGAAGCTCATCAAAGGAAATATAGGTATCGCGTCCTTCAACCACATCGACTATGTGACGCTAGTCATCATCCAATCCACCGAGGAGGATCTCAATGAGGTCCTCGTGGTCAAGCGGTTTACCCAGAGCCGCGAGTTCATTAGCCTGACTTTTGACAGACTGCATGTAGTCGGAAATCGACTGAGTTCCCTTGGTTGCGCGCTTGAGGTAATCTTCGATCTGTTTGATCGATGTGGCGTGAGTTGGGCGAGCATAGGTGTGAGCCAGGATGTCCCAGGCTTCACGAGTAGTGGCGACATGTTCGATCATAGGAACTAGGGGAGCGGAAAGGAAGCCAACAAGAGCCCCAAACAGGAGTTTGTCTTGGCGAATCTATGGCTGGTAGTGAGGGTTTGGGGTGGGAACGTCCTTGGATGATTGGGCATCCTTGGTGAGGACTGTAGGAGGCGGGCATGGGTGTGATCCATCTACAAATTTGTAGAGATCATAGCCAATGAAGGTGGCCTCAACTTGGAGTTTCCATGCTATGTAGTTAGTGGAGGTAAGTTTGGTGATGTTGTGGTGGGAGATGTTGATTAGGTCGAAGGTTTGAGTGGGATCAAGAGGGTTTTTAATGGTGAGTGAGTGATTTCCGTTAGCCATGGTGGAGGGTGGTTAGGGTGGCGGCTAGAGGAAGAAGAAGAAGATTTAGGAGCAAAGCTCTAATACCATGTAGAAACTGATAAAGTTAAGGAATAATGACATAGTCTTTTCATTGATTGAATCACATATTTATAGGGAGAGTTACAATTAGGGTTACACTTGGAGTAAGGTACAAGAAACCTATACAATGAAGGTAACATAATAAGGAAAGAACTCTACAAGAAAATTGCCACTAATTAATTACTAATTACAAATAAACAAAAATAATAAAAAGATATTATTCTCTAATACATATCTGGTTTGTTGAAATTAGTAGTCAATTGTATGGATATATAGTGATCAATAAATTGCAATTCCAGGGTGTGAGGAGTGTGTTCGGATACCATGTTACATTTCTAAGGACCTCAGTTCTCCATATCTGGGGAAAGCAAGCATGGAACACTGGCGATCGATTAAAGAATAACTGGTACTGTTACATTCGAGCTCTCTCTCCACACACACACACTTCTATATATATATATATATATATATATATATATATAGATGGTATCCGAACACACACGCACACACACACACACATCTATATATATATATATATATATATATATATATATATATATATATATATATATATATATATATTTATTTATTTATTTACTAACATTGATGATTACTATTATATTATCTATTAGATTAAAAATAAAAGGTTGTGATGTATTGGTTCATTGCATTATATATTCAACTAATCATCAAATATCAACCTTTAGTTTTGATCATATGGATAATACATTAGTAACCATAAATGGTTAATGAGAAAAAAATTATCATTGCAATCTCTCTCTCTCTCTCTCTCTCTATATATATATATATATATATATATATATAGATATAGCTACCCATGTTTCTCGAATCTTAACTCATCAAAGAAATGTTGAATAATGTATATAATGGTTTAATACCCTTTACGATTATAAGTTAGTATCTTCGTTCCACAAAAAAATCTTCGTTTGAAATGTCTAATTATTAAAGATATATAACTAGCATTAAAGTTGGACATAATTAAAAGACCAAATAACAAATTTCCCGTTAAATTATACACTCAATCTCAGATTACTACCCAACATAAGGTTTGTACTAATTTGGTACCTAATGTTGTCATTTGTGCTAAATAGCTACCTAGTGCCTAACTTAAGTGTGCCTGACTTAACGATTTTTCACTAACAAAAGTCGGCCCTAGATAGCTATTTGATACAAATGACAACATCAGGTACTAAATTGGCACAAACCTTATGTTGGTTAGTGATCTTAGATTGGGTGTATACTTTAGGGGAAAATTTGTAATTTGGTCTAATTAAAAGAATTCTTAACCATAACCAATATTTTAATATTAAATGTGGAAGGTAAACATAAAATGTTATGGAGATGCTAAATATAAGTTTTTGAAAGAGTGAACTTTTAACTTAGAGTAATGCTAGAGCCACTCAATGAACACTCAAATTTGTGCACCAAATGATATGGTTTCCAATGTGTCATCTTATTTGGCATTTTTTGGGCTCCACTATAAGTTAAAAAGTTATGTTAACAATATGAAACATAAGATGCCACATCATTTGGTACCCAAAATTGAGTGCTATTAGAGTGGCCCTAGCATTACACTTTAACTTAAACATTCAAAAATGAGTAATGCTAGAGCCACTCAATGAGGACTCAAATTTGTGCACCAAATGATGTGGTTTCCAATGTGTCATCTTATTTGGCATTTTATGGGCTCCACTATAAGTTAAAAAGTTATGTTAACAATATGACACATAAGATGCCACATCATTTGGTACCCAAAATTGAGCGTTATTAGAGTGGCCCTAGCATTACCCTTCAAAAATAGTATGATGAATTCTTTGTTTGGAACCAAGAGAGTATTTCTCTATCTCAAATATGCAGAAACAATAACAGTGTTAATTGAAATGTTAACATACTAACATGAATATAAGTAAAAATAATACAGGTCGATCTAGTGGCTTGCTTTACATTTGGAGAGGGTTGGCATAACAATCACCATGCCTTTGAATATTCTGCTCGACAAGGGCTTGAATGGTGGCAGTTTGACCGGACTTGGTATGTGATATGGTTTCTTGAAGCTATTGGCTTGGCCACCAATGTGAAGCTACCCACAGAGACTCAAAAGAAGAAGAAATCATTTTAAGTGATTGTAGCACAAAGGATTATGTCTTCTGGTTTGACTCAATAGTTACAGTTTCAAATATGTTGATGTAGATGTATGTAGGAATAAATCTTCGTACAGGGAAGGTGTTGTATATGTAAGCATTACTGGCTCCGTTTCGGTTAAAAAGTCCCCGTTTGGAAATTAAATTTTTTAAAAAGATGACATTTTTACTAGCTCATTAGTAATAAAATAACATTTTTATACCTTTAAGTTTTAAAAGATGACTCTTTAAGGAAAATATCTTAAAATGAAATAGTGGACTCTTTGTCCGGAATGGAGGGAGTATATCTTTAGGCTTCGTTCATTATTTATGAAGTTGGCATGGGGACATGACTTGTAGGAGGTCATTGATGAATAAGATAATTAGATAAACTAGTAATGATGTTATCTCTTTAGTCAATCAGGTGAAAACTTCTTTCTTAGCAGATAGAAGTTGATCCCAACTCTCTTAAGGGATCTGTCATCAAATCATGGAATCTACTTTGACAGAAATGTTGAGCCCCTAACATATGCGACTCTTCTGGGCTCAATATCTTTCTTCTTCTAGTAAATGGAGGTGATTCAGAAGATAAGACGAATTGATCTAAGTTCTATAGCATTCACACTACAACAAATATGGTCTTTCACAACGTTTTTAAAACGTTGTGATAGCTATTTTACAACGTTTTCCAACACGTTGTGATATGCGATGTTGTAATAGGTCATTTTTTAAATGCAACGTTTGTTCCTAAATTTCTATTACACAACATTTAAAAAACGTTGTGGAAAACAAATAACAACGTTTAAAAAACGTTGTCATTTCTATTTAAAAAAAACGTTGTCATTTTTTTAATGTAGTTCTTGGATATCTATTACACAATATTTAAAAAACGTTGTGGAAAACAAATAACAACAATTCTATTACAAAAAACGTTGTCATTTTTTGAATGCAATGGATTTCTATTACACAACATTTAAAAAACGTTGTGGAAAACAAATAACAACGTTTAAAAAACGTTGTCATTTTTTAATGTAGTTCTTGGATATCTATTACACAACATTTTAAAAACGTTGTGGAAAACAAATGACAACAATGGATTTCTATTACACAACATTTAAAAATTTCGAAAACGTTGTAAATAGTTTAACACAACATTTAATGAGAAACGTTGTAAAAACGGTTAGTACAACGTTTTAAAAATATTGTGTTAGACTTGTATTACAACTTTCAGAAAATGTTGTAAAAAGTCTATTACAAGCTTTAAAAAACGTTGTAAAAATTGTATTACAACTTTTGAAAAACGTTGTAATAAACTTTTTACAACGTTTATAAAATTTTGTAAAAATAGCTATTACAACTTTTATAAAACGTTGTAAAAAGTTTATTACAATGTTTTATAAACGTTGTAATAGCTATTTTCAAAAAAAAAAAAAGCAATCATGTTCTTGTTTCAAACCCCCACCTAGCAAAAGCAATCATGGTTTATAGCTTTGCAAGAAAAAGCAACAGAACAATTCAGATGCCAACATTGACAACACATAATATTCCTAAGTCATACATAATCAGCCACCGCAGGCCACCTGTAGCAAACATATTCGTGAATCTAATGGATATCATCTCCTGCAGCCTGTTTCTACACCAAGCTTATCACCACGTTCCAACATTATGGCACTAACCAAGGAGGAAATAGATAATTCCAATGATGAAATATAACCATGTAGAAATATGCTTGAAATGCATCTCAAATCTCAATGCTTTTCAGCCCAGGGGAAAAAGATATGTAAGACAGAAATAAGGAAACTAAACAGACAAACATTGTCTTGTTCTGATCCCAGGGACTTTACCAAGACCCAAAATCACACTTCATGCATTTGCCACGTGATCACAAGGACGGTTTTGCAAAATCCGCACCTTCAATCGATTGTCAGAGTCAGCCTCTCTACTCAAACTGATATGGAACTGTATCATATCATGCCGAAGTAAACTGCAAGCAAATCTTCCAGATGGAAGATAATTGAAAATAGAGTTAACTAAATTAGACTTTCCCTTATTCTCCTCTTTTTAGTATTTTTAGAATTAGAACTTAAGAAGCTGCAACAGTTTTATATCTATCAGTCACAACCCTTACCCGATGTTTACTGCAGTCTCCTTCTTGTCACCGGTGAGAAGCCATATCTTCAGGCCAGCTTGTGCAAGTTTATCTATGCACTCTGCCACCTGATATCAATAAAAAAGCCAATGAATGCGAGAAAGAGAGATAGATTGATAGATAGATAGATAGAGAGAGAGAGAGAGAGAGAGAGAGAGAGAGAACCTACCCCATTTTGTAACTTGTCATCAACAGCTACTGCTCCTAACAAGATGAGATCCTTCTCGATAATTTCAGAGGCATTCTCTAACAACTCTTCTCTTTGAGGACCTATTGTGGCCTTTGCTTTCGAAAATGCTGAGTTCCATTGTTCATACTCGGACACTTCAACTTTTCGATATGCAAACACCATAGTTCGCAAACCATCTTCCGCATAATTTGAAAGATGCATTGTTGTAGCCTGTTGGTACGTCCTACCACTATCACCAAGCCTATCAAAGATAATGCTGCAGCCCCATCACAATAGAAATATCAGACTACAAGTCGTCTATAGATCTGAACTATGGTTCCTTCTAATTAGAGAAGCAAATCAATGATTTTGTTTCAAAACTGCCATTTTATCATAGAAATTGCACACCAAGAGTGTGAAAAACATATTGAATTTGTACTTCTACTCTCTCAAGTCGAGCACTAATTATTCTCGGAGAAGAGTTCACTTGGGCATTTCAACTGACGCTGAAGTACTGAACTTACTTGTCAGCACCTTTACAAAGGAGGAATATTTGGCCATTTTCATCTCTTACTACGACGGACATCCTCTTCCTCGAGCTATTGAATTCCAGTAGGTTTAGAAGTTTGTATTCCCTGCAATTAATGGTTCCATCCATATATATAAGGCGATGAAACTACCAGAAAAAATGACAAGTGAAAGGCGAGTGCATAATGGAATCAGAATACTAATGTGATAGAAGTAACCCCAAAAGAGATCAAAGAAGAAACTATCGCTTAATCATCTTGTTGGACAAACTAGAAAAAAACATTCACTTGAATGCTACAATACTTTCATTTCTTTTTCTTTTTTCTACTTTTCCTACTTTTTTTGGTTGAAAGGCCAAAATTATTTTTATTAACTATTAAGAAAGTTACACTACTTAAACACCAAATACCATTAACACTCCTAACAAACACCATTAAATCCCAATTGTATCCTTACATCAAGAACTCCAACAAATTTAAATTCCCAATACACCTATTACACTCCCAACAAAACACCCATTATACTCCAGAAAGCTCACTCATTATGCTCCCATTAAAACATTAAACTCCCAATACACCTAGTACCCTCCCAATAAAACATTAAACTCACAAGTCTAACCATACCCAAAACCTAAGGCTTCTAAATACACCTCAGGCCCAATGCACTTAAGAACATCAAAAACCTACTTAGGATCTCCGCCAACACCGTCAATGCAGCTGCCATCACCGCCCACCCCACCATACAAAAGCCCATTGCCGCCGCTTCGTCTTCATTGCCTCCAGTTTTCGAATCATTGCCATATGACAAGAAGGTTCCAAAGAAACCCAGACTGCCTCAAAAAACCACCATGGACACCTACCCTGTTTAAACACCATGGTACAAAGATCCAGCACCTAACAGCCGCCACCGGAAAGAGACACCATCTGTGCAAATGCCAAAACTGATGGAAACATCACCAACCGGCAGATAGGCTGACCAAAAATGTGCTCTCCACCAAACACTTCCATTTCATTATGTCCTGATCCCAAATCTTCTTCTTTTGATGTATTATTTGTATACCATTCCAAAAGGAGAACAATGAATTGTTTCCTACCATACCCTTTATTAAGTACAAAATTATTGTAACAGATTACAGATTCTGATTTTCTGTTACAGACTGGAAATTAAAATCTGCAAGATACCTTCTGTATATAACCTGTTTATATTCTGCATACAGAACCTGATTATACTACAGATTTCAAAACATATTTAATCTGTTTCTGTTACAGATTCTTACCTGTTTCTGGACACTCATATAAACTGCATTTTGATATGCTTGTGTCCTAACAGATTTTCAGAACTCTGCCTTAATTAAAAACTGTTTTGTTTCAGTTTTCATTAAGCATGCAATTTTGATTCTCCATCCTGCTTCTGTTAACACATACTATAGACTGTTAACAGATCTTGCAATCTGTAAATCTGTTTTAAATCTGTTTTTGGATATCTGTAACAGATTTAACCTGTACATTACATAGTCTGCCTCAGTTTTAAATCTGTTTCTATCACAGATTTCACAAATCAGTGCTAATTTGCCTAAGTTACAGATTCTGCATATAATTTTTCATGTTACAGATTCTGCTACATCTGTTTAAGTTTACAATTTTAATCTGTTTCTGCATTAAAACCATAAACACAGAAAACTGATTCTCAAACAGCCTGCTCATTGCATTAGTTGTTACTGCATTAGTCTGAATATTACTACATTAACCTGATCCTGCCTTGTTACACATTCAGGCCTTCACTTATTACCTGTTTCAGTTTCAAGTTCTTGTTGCTGTTTCTGTGTTTAATCTGTTTTGTTAACACAAATTCAGAAAACTGCAATAAATCTGTACTTTGATCTGTTTCTGCTACAGATTATATAATATTATGTAACCTGCATTTTAGAGCTGCTTATATACTATTCTGTTTTAATCTGTACAAATAACAGTTTACTTCTGAAACTGTTGTTTCCAAGGTTCTAAAAATAGTTAGGCGGCCGCTAGGCGGCACACTAGCGCCTAGCGCCTAGGGGACTAGTCGGGGCGTAATCGGGGCCTAGGCGGGGCCGAGAATTAAGGCATAATTATCATTTTTTGATAATTTACATCAAATATCAAACACATTGAATACAAATTTAATTTTTTTTATGTTTGTCATTTTATCAAATACTTATCTATATTTATAAAATGAACAAAAATATACAAATCTACCATTAATCTCAATTCTCAACAACCTCAAAACAATAAACAAGTCAAGTTTATAACTAAGAACAAAAAAGATATTACTCTAGTTCGCCCCCCCATTACCTCCCTCTCTGCCTCACCATTACCACTCCCCTTTCCTTCTCCAGTTCGCCCACTCTTCCTTCTCCAGTCACCGCATACCACAAAATCAAAGCTACAAAAATAAATTAAGGTCGGCGAGTGGTCGATTAGGCGGCGACTAAGAAAGTCGCGGCGGTAGATAGGGGCCTAGCGCCTAGGCGGGGTCTAGGCGGAGCTAGGCGGGGAGTTTTAGAACACTGGTTGTTTCTGCCTGATTGTATCTGCTTCAAAGTTACAGAATTTAATCTGTTTGTATTCATATATTTATCTGTTTTGTTAACAGATATTCAGAAATCTACTTGTTTTTGTTCAGTTTCCATTAAGCATGCAAATCTGATTCTGCATCAGTTTTGTTGTAAGAAGTATGCATTAAGCCTGAACAGTTTAATCTGAAACTGAATTAAAACCTGTTACTGCATACCAGTCTGTTTTCCAGCATACAGATTTTGATTTCTGTAGTTCTGGTATTAATTAGGTAAGAAAGGAAAAAACTTGACAAAATTATAGGAAAAGGAATCTTACACTCTTGCTTGATTTTGAGTTTGCTGTGGTTGATTAGAGGACTCACGGGCATAACCAGAATTTTGTTCACGCTGTTGATTAACCTGCATTCCTAAATAATCAGTCTTCTGCTTCAAGCTGATGACATCTGCCTCTGCATGGGCAATCTCCTCCAGATCTGCCTTTGTCTTTAATACATGTAGAAGTTAATATACAGCTCATTGCATATTGAAAGCTATATACAAGATATTGCGAAGTTAACTTACCTTCTCATTGATAGAGGCTGATATAGGTGTTTCCCCTTGAGGCATCTCAAGTCCCGCCTCAAGTGCTTCCCTCAATTCTCTCTCCTTTTGCAATTGTTCCTGTAGTTTTGCCACCTGCGAGTCCAAGCGTATTGTCAATTGAGGTTTTTGCGGTGAATTACAGAAGTAGTGAGGCTCCGAGATGGTTGACATTTAAACAAGAAATTGATCCTCAAATTGCCAAATTTAGAAAAGCAATTATTGACCGTAAACGACAAAGAATGCAGCAGATAGAAAAGGTGCATTTCCAACAGGGCAAACAATAACAAAAGCACCAATATATCCAAGAAACACAACCCTGATTCACATTTAAAAAGAATCCACAATCCTTGTTGATCTTCTCCAGTAGAGAGTATCTCACAACCCTTACATCCTTTGCAACAAGAGTGAGAGAGAGAGAGGGAGAAATCTCCAAAAAATTTAAGGAATAAAATCTTTGCATAACTGCCACATACATCTTCCTCGAGCTAGACGACGCTTATGGAAAGCATTCTTTCGGTTCTCCAAATCTTCCTGTAGAATAGCATTTTCATTTTTCTGTAACCAACAGAATCGAAAAAAAAACATTAATATTCTCTTGACATGTCCATTTAACTATACCAACTTCACAGAAAAAGAAATTAGCTACCTCTGCTGCAATTTTATTTTGCAGGTTGGTTTTCATGTCCTCAAGCCTATGGATTTCAGCTCTGGTTACAGGTTAACATATCAGATCATATAAAGTACCGCGGATTTATGAAAGAAGCTATCGAAGAATGTCTAACAACTTTGAAATAGATTCTACAGCAAGATGCAATCAAACTAGACTGGCATATGATTTAATTAAATGGATTTGTAGCAAGAGTAAAAAACTGATTCCATTATATATACTACTTTTTTAGGTAGAAAAGTGCATAAAAATGGGGAAAAAAATATGCAAACAAGATCATGTAAAGGATAGAAGGAAGTTAGATTGATGCTGTACGAAATTTTCACAACATAGCCCATCAACTGTTATCTGTAGGATTATTTGCAAATTTGTATTATAAATGGTTACTTGGACTCGAGGGTAACTTTTAAGCTTAAGATGTCAACACTCTACATACAGTTACTTTAATCTAAAGCAAAATTTATGTAATATGGACGACCATTACTATTCAAGCAATGTACACGTGAACCTGTAATTAAATCATTTAGCTGCGCATTTATTTTCTTTGAAGAGTGTCAATATTGAAAGGACTTGAAACTTTGATACACACATGTTAGGAAAGTTCTCTCTATGGTATATTCTGAAGGATGAATCACTTACTCATCTTCAATTGGCACATCCATGTTTTCCATGGATAAGTTCCTCTTACTTCCCTCTGTAAGGCCTCGTCCAGTTCCTGCTTATCATCAAGATTGATGTCTTTTCCATGCTTCTGAAGCAAAGATCAGCGAACAGATTGAGTAGGATGAGCAGTAAAGACCATTCGGCTACTGGCTGTGAACCTTCCCCCTCCTCCTTTATCCGGGCTTGGGACCGGCAATGCAATGCTATATATAGCAATTACATTGGCGGAGTTAAAAAGGGGTTAGTTACTTAAGTGGTACATGAGCCTGTAAAAACAATGTATGCTTCTTGGGTCATTTTTTTATAAAATTGAATTATGATACCTTTTTCCGTATTTGATAGTTACAAACTGATAGTTACAACATTGCCCAGTGGATAAACTAGACAATCTGATAGTTACAAACTGATTGTCTAGTGGTGAATTTTCCAGATTGTCTAGATAAACTATTTGTACAACATTGCCCAGTATTTAATGGCCATTGATAAGCTGCTGTTTTTGCAAGCGATTCTGAATTGTTTATTAATCATAATTGCTTGCAGGGACCAATTGAAGAGGGTGGACCTCTAGGTTTTCCTGACTATTCAGGAGCTCCTCAAAGAAGAATCGGTGGATTTGGAGGGTTAGTACATAATTCAATTTTATAAATTGATAGTTACAACATTGCCCAGTGGATAAATTAGACAATCTTATAGTTACAAACTGATTGTCTAGTGGTGAATTTACCAGTAAACTAGACCTTCTATGTGTTAATTTTTGATCAATCAACATTCCACTCCTTAGTTTTCTGCTGAAGTTTGAAAATTCACCACTAGACAATCTGATATATACAAACTACTAGTAAACATAACACTCTTAATGTAGTTATTAACGATTCCAGTTTTTTCAAATATCTGATGCAAAAATCATAATTACTGACCCAAAACCTAGAGCTACGGAAACTTTGATAATTATATCTAGGACACCGGGGCAGCCCATGTTGCGCAGAGTCTTATTCAAGCATTTGTAATTTGCATATAGATGTTAAATCGACCAAAAGTTCATGATAACAAAGAATATGTGTCCATAGACATATGACAGCGCCACTTCTCAAAAGAGATGCAGCTTAGATTAAATGTCAAAGAGCAATAGGTGGCTATTTCATCATCTTAATCTGCTCTAGTGTTGAGTAATACTCTATGTCTATTAACCAGCTCGGAAAAATTAAGCCAATGTAAGCCACATGAAGCTGAAACACCAGAATCATGCCACGGGGGCAGATCCAGGATTCATTACAGGAACTCTGTATAGATTTCGAACCACTTACCAATCAAAAAACAAGATTATTTCTTAATTCACTGTGTTCTGTTTTTCCATAAGCTATACTGGAAATTGAATTGGTATAACTAGAGGTTGATTAGTGGGTAGCTGTAAGGGTAATTTAGGCATTGCCTAATTTATCTTGTCTTCACTCTCTTGGTCAAAATAGGATTTTATATTGGTATTATTGTGGTAGGATTTAATTAGGATTTTCTTTTTAGATGTAGGTGATATTTTTGGTAATTAAATCTTTGCATAAGTGTTTAGTTATTGATGGTATCAAATTAGGAAACAAAATCTTGTATATCTGTTGGTTTAATTTCTTTCCTAGTAGGATGTGTTGTTTTGCCTTGTATTTGCAGGATTCCTTGGTGTCTTGGATTACAAGTCGTTGCAGCCTATATATATAGCAGAAGTCGAGCAACTTTAAATATAGAGAACTGAGAGCATATAGAAGAAATTGGTCAGAAGTACTGTGAGCAGAAAAGAGAGAGTTGATCCAGTTTTTCTTGTGTGCCGAGTTAGAGAGAAGAGATCAACACCTCATACACAACGATCGTTCTGGAGATAGCCGTGAACGTACCTGCTGCTGTTTAAAATCTTCAGGAACACAGCCTTGTGTTTCCTGAAGTTGTGGTTCCGAAGCTTCCAGTTTGTATGGTTGTTTTTGGAAGCCGTATTTCGTTTTGAGACTTTCTTCCCACGCTTGGTCCGATAGTTTATGTGGGTTTTGTGATCTCCAAGATTCTATATCTTGTGAGATTTTGTGTGCTTGTTAAGGTTCAAAAACAGTTTTGATTTTAATATAGTTTGTTGCCTTGAGGCTTGATCTACAAGATTGATTCTTGTAGATTGTCTTTGTGTGATTTTCTGTCTTACTAAGTCTGTTCGATTTCAAATCACAAAACAAAACTTCGCGCTATTTTCGTGTTACACTTTCGGTTCACATTGTTATCGTCATTGTTGCAACATTCACTGCAACATTGACAGCAACATCGTCCCATATCGAGAATCCGTGGCATCGCGTTCTTTCAGTAGCAAACCCTCTCTTTGCTCTATAATATTGAAATAGCCAAACCAAAGTGATTGGATTATTGAATTTTGTTTGTTGCATGTCATCAATTGCATACATATGATAAAGCAAGAAATGCGCTTGCTCTTTCCTTGAGTCCTGTAATATGATCTTGAATCTTCAAAATCTTTATCTTTTCATAGTTATGTTATTTTTTCATGGGTGTATACATCCAACCATATATTTCTGCAAGATTTTGATCTGATGAATGTGGTGGTCATCTTCATACTTCCATATTTGCCTAATTTTTTCAGTTGTTGGTTTCTGTCGTATCTTTGTTGAAACTATCAATAATAATAATAATAATAATACACTACTAGAAAAACGAAAATTACTGACGGAAATTTCCGTCAAGAATTAACATTTCACCGACTTTCCTAACGGAACCGCTCCCGCATTCCGTCGGTAAATTTGGTCGGTGATCACAAACGGAACTCATTCCGTCAGTAATCACTGACGGAATTTCGTTTCCGTTAGTAATTACTAACGGAATAAGTTTCCGTCGGTTTTTGCTAACAGAAATTTCCGTCAGAGATTTCCGTCAGTAAATGTTAGTTCCGTCAGTAATATCGACGAACATTTCCGTTAGCAATTTTCATCTCCGTTAGTGATTTCCGACGGATTACTCCGTCAGTAATTTATATTTCCGTCAGTAATACCGACGAATATTTCTGTTAGCAATTCTCATATCCGTTAGTGATTCCCAACAGCTTTCTCCGTCGGTAATATATTTTTCCGTCAGTAATACCGACGAACGTATCCGTTAGCAATTTCTATTTCCGTTAGCAATTTCTGACGGATTACTCCGTCGGTAATATATATTTTCGTTAGTAATACCGACGAACGTATCCGTTAGGATTTTTCATTTCCGTCAGTAACTTGTATTAAAAAAATATTAATGTTTAATTTTCGAAACGGAAGTTTCCGTCTCTAATTTGTATTAAAAAAATATTTTTATGATACTATTGATTAATTTTAGAAACAGAAATTCCGTCGCTAATATGTACAAAAAATTAAAAAAAACTAAATTAAATTAAATAAATTTTTTACCTAATAAAAAACATATTATATATGTAAATAAAATTCACTTTGCATAAAAAGACAACAATTAACTCAAACAACAATTAATAAATGTCATCTCCCGAAGTACATAAACGTTATAAACCAAAATCTTAAAACATTAACAAACAAAGTCGTAAAATGTCACATGTCCATCACAAAACAAAATTCTAGTTGCATTCTCGAGGGAAGCGGAACATGATACTATGAGGGGGGGCGGTTTGTGCCGCATATGAATCTCCAATAACACATTCAGTTTTGCATTCATCTCCGACATTGCTGCGTCCCGCTCTGCCATCGCTGTGAGAAACAACTATCAACGCTGCTACCTTGCTTTGCTTTAAGATAACATCTAGAACAAAGCATCCTAGCATTATTAGCTAACAACAGCTAAAATATGATGGAAACACAACATAAAACAGAAACTCATAGGTGATAAAGAATACAGATAACAACAAAATAATAATTTTTAAATAATATGATAAAATGGATTCAAGTACACAACACAACTAAATGAGAAATAACAAAATGAATTCAAGTATACCAACACAACTATGTATGTGTGTGTATAATTTTATTTTTGTTAGGTGCTACTTTTTATGTTCACCAAAGGAGGATAATACTGTAGAAAGCATGAACAGAAATAATGCTGCAAAATGTCAAAAATACAAGGATACCAACAGTAAAGAAAGACGGAAAAACTTTTAATAACAAAGATAAAAGACCTGACACCAAAGACGAGGCCCCTTGAAAACCCACAATGCCTAGAATCAATCTTTTAAAACATATCCCAACCATTTCCATGTTGAAGTTGTTACACTTTACAACACAAGAAACAGACAGAATACAGAAGTTGAAGCTATTAAGAGTGTCCAAATTCTAGATCTGGACCCAATTGAATTGAACTGGTTGAAATCAATCCATAACCTAAAACATTCCATAGACACAAGGTTGTAATAGCGAGTATGGGTATCATGGAGCTTCCATATGGTTATATACTTATATGACAACATTACACATCAAGAGATGTTGTCTTTTAAAACCATGATTAGCCCTTGGACCATGATATTTTAGGGCCTTTTCTTTTGGAAATCCTTATGATACTATTAATCAGAATGCAACAGCATCAGCATACAATTAATTTTGCATCGAATGCGTTGCTCTCCAAATTTTTCATTCTACCAAGTTAGCCCATCAAAGTTTTTCCTAGACCAAACTATACCTAAAACAACCGGTAAGTGAGCAAGGCTCGGACATGTAGGTCCGAAAAGTGCATTTAATCGCTGCAAACCTTACCCTTTGCAAGAAGAGAAAGGTTTTACATAGTTCAAACTCGTGATCCAAGCAACCATATCATGGCAGTAAGGCTCGGCCTTACCTTGCAGTTATATCAATGCTTCATAGGGACCAAATATTCTAACACATTATCAATGGTGTAAAATGCTAAAGAATCGTACTTACCCCTGGCTGCTCAACAAAATTAATCGAATATCTCTCATCAAGAGTCGAAACATAAGCATCGAAAAGGGCCTCGCATTTTAAATCGCAACACACAGTCACAAAATATCCACTAAAACAAGCAAGACACACACACACACATACATTTATTTATGTGTGTATGTAATTATGTACAAATATATCATGTAAAATAAATATGCTTATATAGATATATGCATGTAAGTGTGTTAATAAACATGCATACATACATATATATATATATATATATATATATATATATATATATATATATATATATATATATATATATATATATATAAAACCCTTGAGCTATTGCATCCTAAATCAATTTAAGTATCCGATTCAATATGAACCCTCGATAAGCGACACGAATTCGAGAACCCCAGAGTCCATTCTAAACAAACCGTAGAAGACAACGGCTCGGAAATTCAATACAAACCCCACCGCATTAAGCTCCGCTTATTTTGATATAAAATGAAATCGAAAAAAATATAGAAACAGCTTTTACTTGGGAGAGAGCGGAGTCTTTGAATTGATTGAATCGGGAAATACTTCTACGAGGCCTTGCAGTTTGAGCGGCGTTATCCTTCTCATTGGTGTTACCCCGAGTAGCGGCAAAGAATGCAGAGGAACGGCGCCGTTTGGAGTTAGGTAGGAATTTGATGGAAGGCGCTGGGATCGAGATTGGGATAGCGGCCGATGGAGCTTGGCCGTGAAGCGATTGGAGATGGCGATAGGTTGGTAGAACGCAGCAGGCCTGTCAGATGGAAGAGGCTAGCTTTGTAGATAAAGGGCGCGGAGAAGAAGATTTGCTAAAAGCCTGAGAAGATGGAGGGATGGGAGAGAAGGGGGAACGACCTGAGAGATGAAGATTGAGAAAACGATCTTGAGAGAGAGAGTTGAGAGAGAGGCGTAGATAAGATGCGTAACCTAGGGTTTTTTTTTTTTTTGTATTTATACCGGGCTTTTTTTTTTATATGCATTCAAAGATTTTGATGGTAATTCAATTTATATTGTCTTTAAAAGAAGTAAATAATAATTTATTTGGTGGTATTCAATTTATATTTTCTTTAATTTATATTTTTTTGAAAAGTAAATAATAATTTATTTGGGATAGCTAAATTATTAATTACTAATGTTTCCTTAAATTGCTATTAATACCGGGTTTTTATTTTTGTTTTTCTAGTTATCAGCTTATAAATACATCACAATTTATAACGTCATTGTTAATCTTGAATTTAATTTATTAAATAGAAAAAATACTTTTTTATTTTTTTTCTTAGTTTATACTTTCAATTTATAGTTTTTATCTTTAATTTAATTTAATAAATTTATAATTTCCAATTAGGGTAACCCACTAAATTAAAATTACCAAATTCAATCTATGCATCGTGATATATAAATTAAAATTACATTATTCAATGTATGAAGATTGACGATAAAAAATTAAATAAGTCGGCATTTTTCCCCTGCACCATAGGCCCATGGATTTGCCGAGCTCGGATTAAATAAGTCTGGGCTTTTTCGGTTTGGCCCAGCCCATCAAATTTATTTAAAAAACATTTTTTTAGTATATTTAATACAAGAATTATAAGTCATTAATAATATTTAGTATATTTTTAAATTTATTGTGTCGGGTTGCTCGAAAAGCCGGCTCTAGTTCGATGTTAAGCTAGACCCGATGAGCATTTTACCAAAATATTATAGTTTTAATTAAATATTCTCAAACTATAATATTTCTTAATCTAATTCCCAAATTATGGTACTTTCAAAAATACTAATGATATAAGGGTACCAAGATGGACCGAACTGATCAGACGAGTGGTTGGGTTGCAGTAGGATCTAAAACAAATGTTGAGTCAAGTGGTGGTGGAGCAGTGTGATAGACAAAATGCAGAATGTGGGTGTTGGTACAAAAAAACAAGTATCAAATGGGTGGTCAAAGAAATAACTTTCTAGATCCACTGGTTGGGGAGGAACTAAGTCTGCGAAAGATATTGATCAGCATGGGTCAAGTACTTCTTGGAGGAAGAAAGTTGTTAATGACACCAACCTTTGGTGGGCCGAAGAGCGCACCATCGGGGTTGGACCGAGCCAAACCTGAGAAAAATCCGACCACCAAAGATCAATAAAACCCGAAGGCCCGAGGTTGAGACAAGTGGTTACGTTACGTTACGTTAAGTTACATTACGTTACGTTACGTTAAGTTACATTACGTTACGTCACGTTAAGTTACGTTACATTGCACGCTACGTTAGTTAATTTACATTATGTTAAGTTACGTAGTTAATAAATATAACGCCATACGCTACGCTACGTTAAGTTAAATTACGCTTAGTTGTTAAGTTAACTTACGTTACGCTAAGTTATAACATTTCGCCAATAGATACCGTGTTTTCATGTTATAAGGTCCATCGTACTCCATTATACAATTTCGCCAATAGGCGTAGCGTGTTTTCATGTTATAACGGTCAATCGTACTCCATTATATCATTTCACAGCGATAGGCGTAGCGTGTTTCATGTTATAATGGTCCATTGTAGTCCATTATAACATTTCGCCAATAGGCGTAGCGTGTTTTCATGTTATAATGGTCCATCGTACTCCATTATACCATTTCGCCAATAGGTGTAGCGTTTTCATGTTATAATGGTCCATCGTACTCCATTATACAATTTCGCTAATAGAGTAGCATGTTTTTCATGCTATAATGGTTCATCGTACTCCATTATAACATTTCGCCAATAGGCGTGATCGTGTTTTCATGTTATAATGGTCCATCGTAGTCTATTATAACATTTCACCAATAGGCGTAGCGAGTTTTCATGTTATAATGGTCCATCGTATCTATTATACCATTTCGCCAATAGGCGTATTGTTTTCATCTTATAATGGTACATAGTAGTCCATTATAACATTTCGCCATTAGTGTACAAGTGTTAAGTTAAGTTACATTACGTTAAGTTAAGTTACATTACGTTAAGTTAAGTTAAGTTACACACGCTACAAGTTGCCAAGTTACGCTAGTTGCTAAGCCGCTAAGTTGCTGCAAAGTTGCTGCTGCTAAGTTGCTGGCTACTTGCGTTGTTACGCTGCCACGCTACGTTGTTACGCTATCGTTAAGCTAAGCATAAGTTAAATTACGCAGTTAAATTACGCGTTGTTACATTACGCTAAGTTGCTAAGTTGCCACGCTACGCTAAGTTAAGTTACAACGCTAAGTTGTTACGCGTTACGCGTTACGCTGCTAAGTTACGCTAAGTTGTTGCTGCCACGCTACTACGTTAAGTTACGTTATGTTTAATTGCTGTTGCTAAGCCACGCTACGCTAAGTTACGCGGTTAAGTTACGCGGTTACTTACATTGTTAAATTACGTGTTGTTACATTACGCTAAGTTAAATTATATTACGTTATGTTAAATTGTTAAGTTAAGTTGGGTTAAGTTACATTACGTTAGTTATTACGTTACGTTAAGTTACGCTACATTGTTAAATTACGTTAAGTTAAGTTACATTACGTTAAGTTGTTATATGAAACCGAATCGGTGGAGAAGCCACAGGAGTGGTCGCGAAAGAGGCGGATTGATGGATAGAGTTGAAGGGGAACAGAGGAGGTGAATTGATATAAAGAATACAATTATTTTTAAAATAATTTTAATTATTTTAAAAATTATAATTCAAAATTATTTTAAAAATCAAAAATGATATAAC
>CM028380.1:4464686-4602239 GCA_013146195.2 Codonopsis lanceolata
CACTGCGACAAGGTGAATTACCCGTGTGGAGAGGGCCAATTCAATATCCACGACATCTTTTAATCAAAAATATATATGCTACACAATTTCATATCAAAATATCCAATTAAATATATAAAAGAATAAAATGAACCAGCAATTTATTCAAACGATAATGAATAATAATCAAATGTCAACATAAGTGTTCTCGTATAAAAGTCAAACTCTACGAAGCCCTAGACCCAACATGTGATCCTCAAAGATCTCTCTAGCTAGAGGTTTAGTCATGTGGTCTCAGTAACATGCTTCTAAGTAGGAATATATTCTAGAACAACTTTCTTTTCTCGCAACCATGTCTCTAGTGAAATGATATTTGATGTTAACGTGTTTCGCCTTCCCATGGTACTTGGGATCTTTAGTGTAACCTAAAGCCGCCATGCTATCACAAGCAATGACTACAGATCGATCCACATGCGTCGTAACATCAAGATGTTGAAGAAAACTCTCAACCAATACGCCTTCGAACTGCAATGTAGCAAGCCATGACTACTCGACTCCATCAGATAGGCGGTGCTAGTCTGTCGCTTGCTACTCCAAGAGATAGCTCCACCACCAAGGAGGAAAGCGTGAGTCCAAGTAGATTTATAACCATCTACATCTCCAGCCCAATCCGCCGTTGAAACCTCAAGCTCAAATCACCACCTTGGTAACACAGGTTAAATTTGTGGTTCCCACCAAGTAACGCAGTAACCTCTTCATCGCCATCCAGGTTGAGGTCCGTGATTACTTTGGAATCGACTCAACATCCCAACCGCAGCATAGGTCGGCCGAGTACACACCATAAAGACAAGCTTCCTACCGCATTTCACATATGGAGTTAGTAGACATTCTCTCTCTTCTCTCTCTTCTTCATTCTTAGGGGCATTGGTTTGTACTAAGGACACATCCCTTTTCCATTGAGTGACAACGGTTTTGAGTTAGTCATGCCAAATCGCTCGATAACTTTCTTAATGTAAGTCTCTCGAGACAAAACCAAGAAATCTTTTCGAACGATCTCTAATGACTTTACTCCAAGCACATAGCTTGCTTCACCCAAGTCTCCGTCATATCGAAAGCAGCATTTACCACTCTTTAGTGGCATTTATCATCTCCATATCATTCTACTAGTAGGATGTCATCAACATATAATGACGAATCAAGATCTTTTTCGATCGCTTAACATACACACAATGGTCTTCCTCAATCATCACAAAGCCAATTGAGGTTATCGCTCTGATGAAAGCGAATGTACCACCTGTCTAGATGATTGTTTGAGACCATAAATGGAACGCTTGAGTCGGCACACTTTGCGCCTTGTCCCTTGACTTCAAAACCCTCTCGTTGAGTCATATAGATCTCTTCATCTAGTTCTCCAGAAATGCGTTTTAACATCCATCCATAAAAAGTTCTAGATCCATGTGTGCTACTATCGCTAGGATTAGGCGAATGAGGAAAATCTCACCATGTGGAGAATGTCTCCTCATAGTCTAAACCCTCTCTTTGGGTAAAGCTTTCGCCACAAGACGTGCCTTATATTTGTCAATTGATCCATCTCGGCTTGACTTTGAAAACCCATTTGTTTCCAATAGTCTTACCTTGCGAAGATCAACTAACTCCCAAACCTGATTCTTTTTCATGAGGAAATTTCATCTTCCATTCAAGTCATCCATTCATTGTTTGTAGGTAAAGAAAGAGCTTTGAACGATGTAGGCTCACTAGAATTGAAAGAAGTAGTTAAAGATTCTCTTCATCGCGAATCATCGACTTCGAGGTATATTTCCATCGCTATTTTTCGCTTCTAGTATCGACTCCCACTAGAATAATTCCACTCGATGAAGATCACCTTGACTCTCATCAGCGACTTCCATAGGCTCAACCTCATGTTGTACTATAGATTAGGTTGAGGCAATTCCCCCACCTTCGCCAAAAAGATGTCATGTGTTCTTCTTCCATCTCAAAAGTTCAAAGTCTTTCCTAACTTCACCTATCTCGGGAAATCATTCTCAATGAAATCAACATTGCATGACTCGATTCGCTATTCCTTCGCAGTTTTCCACCGCATATAACATAACCCTGAGGTATCTCGAATACCTTATGAAAACACACTTGTTTCCTCTAGGCCTAGTTTTCCAAACTTATCGGAAGTACTATGGACATAACCCCGCACAACCCCAAGGATGAAGATGCCCCAATTTAGGCTTCTCACCTTTCCAAAGTTCATAAGGGGTTGTGAACCGACTTAGAAGGCACTCGGTTAAGTATGTATGGCAAATATTAGCGCATCCCCAAAACGAAATGGAGGTGGCCTGCCATCATCGACCTAACCATTTCCAACAATGTTCGATTCTTCGCTCTCGCAACACCATTTTGTTATGAGTTCTAGGAATTGTCAACTGTCGGCAGATTCCTTTTTTCTCACACAATTCTTTAAATTGATCAGATAAATATTCACGCCCGCCGCTCTAAAAGTTTTTAAGCTTTTATCCTTTTGATTCTCAACCTCATGCGAAAGCCAAAACACTCGAGCTTCATCGCGGTGAGAAATAAGGTAAACATAACCATAGCGTGTATAGTCATCGATAAAAGTGAGAAAATAGGAAGCTCCATGACGTGCCTTAACATTCATTGGTCCGCAATATCCGAATGGACTAACTCTAATGGTGTGGCTCTTTTGCCTTACCAAAAGGCTTTCGCAAGCTTTTCCTCGCCAAACAAGATTCACATGGTAGGTTGACATTGTTGAGAGACCCCAATAGGCCTTCTCTAGCCAATCTAGTCATCCTATCTTTTCCTATATGTCCAAGTCTAGCATGCCATAACTCGTAATTAGAATCATCATAAACCATGCAAGAAGAAGAATTAAGAGAAGAATTATGGGAATCCAACAAATCTAATTTAAAGAAATTATCCGACAAAGAACCATGTCCCAAAACCTCATCACCAAAACAAATATCCAAGTGATCATTACTAAAATTAAAAGAATATCCATGTCCCAGCAATCAGATTTCAACCAGAATTGAAGTTGGTATGAGCTAACTCCTTTGACTTCATCAGACGCACCTAAGCTTTTCCCATGAAAATTCTTTTCTTGTACCAAAGCAGAACTTTTCGATAATCTACAATCCTTCGATCCTCGTCACATGTTTGGTCGAGCCTGAGTCTACAATCCACAATGTGGAGAGATTCGCTAATAAAACATGAGAGCAAACACAACTTTGCATGGAGATAGGATTAAGTGATACCTTCTTGGGCTCAAGATCACAAGTCCGAGCTAAATGACCCAAGGTACCAGCTTGTAGCACTTTGCTAGCAATATCCTTTTTTCATTTTAGCAATCTTGTCACTTTTAGGCCAAATTATGAGTCTTCTTGCCTTTAGCTTGTTTTATGTTGCCAGGTGGCTTGCGAACCCTCAAGGGAAACAAGAGCAAGATCACAAGTCGCAAGACTTTACGCACGATTCGATCATGACACTCAAATTTCAAGAATAGTGATTTGATTTAGTTTTGGTGGAATTATGAGCTTGCATTCCTTTAACTTGTTTCTTCGTTGCCCGTATATGGCATGCGTGGACCCTCAAGGGAAACAAAAGAAAGATCACAAGTTGCAACACTCATTGTCGACTCGTATCATAGCATGTAGCCTCAAGCTCATCTTTGCGATTTTGAGCTAGGGTAGAATTACCCAACTCTCGGTTCTACCATCACAAAGAAAATCAAGGTTGTTCGAACCTCTTGCTCGTTTAGCAAGTATGTGATTTTCCTTTGCCAAACCCTATAGTTTGTGCCATTCAATTTCTCACCCTTATTAAGGTCGGCGATTACATTCACGAGAAGTCATTTCACTACAATTTTGTTGCAAAAATGAGACATAGAGCATATATATATTTTAATTCACTTTGTTTAAAAATCAATTACTAAATATAATCACATCATACACGTAAGGAGGAAAATCATGAGGCTCTAATCACAACAAAGCATGCACAACGTAAATATTCATAAATTGATAATTTAAACAAAAAATATATGATAAATAAATCCATCAAGTACAAATCATGTACATAAATATTTTCACTCTGAAAATAAATTTATTGGGTCTCGTGAAGTCCCAATCGCAATTTTAGAGCCCAAACGATAATTAAATATGCTAAAAATGACTTAAAAGGCTTAAAATTCACAAGAATTTTAAAAATTCGAGAAACATAAACAGGCATTTCTCTTGATCCTGAGAATAACCAACGGCCCTGGAAATTATTTTTTGTAATTTTTAAAAATCAAAAACAGGTTTTTACACCTTGAAAAATCAAAAACAAATATTTCAGAAATGAATTGATCAAAACGAGACCACCATTGGACTCGAAAGCCAAAAGCAGAGCCAGACGGCCGGCCGCTTGCGTCGAGCTCTGGTGCCACAAGACGCGCCTCACGCCACCGCGCTGCGCGTGTGGGCTTCATTGGCCCGGAAGCTGACCGCATGATCGGGCATAGGGCGACGTCATCGATGGCGTGGTGGCGGCGTGGCACCGATGGCGTCCAATCGATGCGTCATGATGGCGTCGGTGATCACGACGTCGGCAGAAAATTTTTGGAGGTGGGTCCCACCGATGGCGTGGCTTGGTGACGTGGCGGCGTGGCGGACACATCATCGATCAACGGTTGACCGTTGACGATCCGGATAGGCCCGGATCTCATCGTCTCCTCAGCGCCGCTAAGGATTGAGGCTCACGCGCCTTAGGTGGTCCGATGACCGCCACGGCGGTGGCGTTGGACTCGTCTCCTCGAGTACTACCCAATGGTGCACTTTTACCTCGAAAGGAGTGCCCAAAATGGCACGTGTATCAAGGCCGAGAGTGGGGTCATTTTAGGTCGAATTTTTAACCCAAAAATCGATTCGCTGGTTAAGGCATCTCGCGAGGCCATAAAACGTTCATTTTAAGTCCAAATTAAGCATATAATATGTCGTTGGAAAGCCCTCACAGTACTACAAGAAGTACAGTTCATAAAATCACGATTTTACAGAACATAAACAGGTCGAATCAGCACGCAAAGTTTCGAAAAAACGCTTTTCAACAAAACTTGGGTTTGCGATATTTTGAAAAATACCAACGAATTCAACGAGAATTTAGTATGTTGTTCGCCTCGTCGTAGGGAACTCAGACATATAAATTTTTCTCGAAAATTTCAAAGTTTTACACATAAAATAATAAAACCCATTTGTTTCGTTATCGGGTAAAACTTTTAAACAAACCCAAAAACAAGAGCATGTAATTCATGGCATAACAATACGACCAATCAAGCAATATGGCTCTGATACCAATGAAGGATATATCATATATATATCATACAAGTTCGCTAATAAAATAGTAATCACGAATTACCTTTATGCGAACTGGAGCCTTGTACGCAACGGAAGAATTACGCTTGAGCTACGATCTTTGTATGCCAATATCCACAGATCTGCAAATCTCTCTCATCGGATTGATATCACGAAGCACGGATATCAATACTGGTTCACACCGCAAATCCAAGCCTCTTGATGGTTAGGCTAGAGGGAGTATTTTGGTGAGATAGATTTAGGGAGAGAGAGAGGCGGCTGCACTTAGGGAGACGTGTTCTCCAAAGTAATTGATTAGGGTTTATCCCTTTTGTTGCCCTATTTATATTATTACAAGAAACCTATTTCTTGTAGGTTAAGTAATCTAAACCCAATTGGATTAGGATTCTATTTAACCAATAAATAATATAAATATTATTTCCATGTGGGCGGGACTAAATAATCGGGCATTGGCATTTAACATATCTCAAGCACACTTTCGAACCATGTCTGCATGTTAGTCCCAATTGTCCCTACCATCTGTCTTAGTGAATGCTTATGTGAAATCCAGTGATGCTAAACACTCAACCCCAATTCCCATAGTTGATATGATATTTTGTGTTGTCTTACTTGCTTTAAATACTATGTGAGCATTTGGCATTAAGAAATGACTTAGGCCATCTTTGGATCGTTAGAGCCTAAATATTCCCTGACCTATACTAAAATATATCCCTAGTGTCCCCTTTGAGCCTAATGAAAAAGAATGGAGTGTGCTAAGCACACTATGGCTGGCCCCCATTCGCCATCGTTTCTATTACCCACATTAACTTAACCCTAAAAGCCTATACACTTTTAGCCTACCCTTTGAGAGAGTAGGATTGGGTGGAAATTGATTGTAGGAGGACCACTTCTTCTCAGTTAGGCTATTTTTTTGGAAGGCTTCTTCTTTTCGTCGTCGAAAAAAAAAAAAAAAATCATGTGTCGACGAAAAATGAAACGGAAAAAGAAGAGTGTAAACAAAGATTCAAATGGAAGCATAGCTTTCAAGAGAAAATATGTTAGAAAAATTCTGCTGATGAGAAAGATGTGATATTTTTAGAAGAATATATTGCCCAAAACAAGTTTGGGGGGGGGGAGAAAGAAGAAAAGTGAAAAGTAACAAAAAGCACCCCTCCACTTGTGGTCTTTGCAGGTCCTAGCCTAAATAGGGAAAACTTCCTTTTGCTTGGAAGTATGAGGGATAAAGGGTAGTCTTACTCTCCCCCAACACCTTGGCCTTACATTACAAGCTTATAAAGTCCTAATGATCTTCTTGCCAATGCTTATGTTGTTTTTAACTGTCAAGTGAGTAACATGAAATTGATCACACATTTCTTATTCACTTTTATTTACCCTAAAATCTCACTGTGTTAGCATAATCTTAGCTATTACAAGTCATTGGGATAGGAGAGCATTGTAAGACATACATAGAAGTGCATGGGATGGATGTATAAGTCTTTTAAATCCTTGGGACCTTTCTGTCTGTAACTGACCAGGTTTGGATGGTAGATCTCATACTTCTTAATGCATGATTTTCTATTAAACTTTGATTTTCATATGAATGTGGTGTTTAGCTTAATAAAACTGTTTTAGTTAAGATATTCTTTAAGACTGGTGGTCACACACACACGGAGAAATTAAAAGTAGTAGCAGTCTTAAGGAAAGACTAGTTGGTTTTATATGACTAAGCCTGCATATATGTGGTGAGCACCCAACTGAGATTACATGCATGCCATACACCTATAACTTGAGATGATGCCAAAAAGATTTTATGTTTTATTTTAGGGGTGGTCTCCTGTAAGACGGTCTTACGAATCCTTATCCGTAAGACGGAGCCCCATTTAAGAATTTGCGGGTTAATAATTAAATATGTTAACAAAAATCATAATAACCTATTTGGCAAATTGGACAGACGCGTTGCATTAAGGTTTGGGCGGCCAGAGGTTGGCGGTTCGAAACCTCTTACCTACGCAATTTTGGTTTTAATTCTTCTTAATGAGAATAAATTTTCAGGTCATAATTAATTAATAATACGTTACAAATAATCATAAAAACCAATTTGGTGAGTTGTTGTAATTTGTATGGTCTAAGGTTCAAAACCTCTTAGGATTTTTTTTAAGTTTTATTAGCAAGATGTGTCATTTTGACATTGTTTACATTTATGATCAATAAGAGTGTTACTTTTCGGCTTGGTATGTGTCACTTTGAGAATAAAAGTGTGTCACTTTTGGATAATTGTTGCCTTAGGTCTGATTAAGTTTTACTTAGTTACTTTAAATCAGAGTGTCACTTTTAAACATAAAATGTGTTACTTTTAAGTTTTATGTGCGTCACTTTTGGCAAAAAAAATCACTTTTCATCTTTAAATTTTTATTCATAAGTGTCACGTTTAGTATGTCACTTTTATGTATTAATTGTGTCACTTTTAGGCATTAGGTGTGTCACTTTCGGTAAAATAACTTATTTTTATAATCATACAATTTGTATCAATAAGAGTGTCACTTTTAGGGTTGGAGTGTGTTACTTTTAGGACTAAAGTGTGTCACTTTTGAGCTAGTGATTTTAACAGCAATAATCAATTGAACACTACTGAAACATATCTTCTCATTCATAGAAATGTATATAATCCCAAGTGTCAACCGTTAAAAACACAAAACCATAACTTTTTCAAGGTAAATTATATGTTTCTTACTCAAACATACTAAATTTACTGAAAATATGTCTAAAATAACCGAGCATTAGGAGTCTTGGAATCAAATTCCTTGGCTTGATGGAAATCAGAAAAATTAGTAGTTTTTTTCTTGCCCTTTTCAATACTTCCCTTAATTTTTTTTCTCTTTCCCTTCGTAACAGAGCGAGCATGATCTAGGCATGTAGAAGATTAACTTGAAACACGATATGATTCATTTTGGTTCGGTAAATTCTTTAAGGAAGAGTGTCACTTTTTAGTATTAAGAGTGTCACTTTTTAGTATGAAGAGTGTCACTTTTTAGTATTAAATGTGTCACTTTTTAGTTTTAAGAGTGTCACTTTTTAGTATTAAATGTATCACTTTTTAGTATTAAATGTGTCACTTTTTAGTATTAAGAGTGTCACTTTTTAGTATTAAATGTGTCACTTTTTAGTATTAAATGTGTCACTTTTTAGTTTTAAGAGTGTTACTTTGTATTTTAATAAAAATTATAATAAATTTTCATTTATAGTGTCACTTTTAACATTAAAATGTGTCACTTTTTGTGTTTTTAATGTATCACGTTTGATTTTAAATGTATTATTTAGCATTTCGTCAAAGTTCGTTAGGATCTGTCAAGTATCTCAAGGCAATTGATGCTAACGGAGCTAACAAATATTGAAAGTGGAGGGGCATTGATGCTAACGGAGCTAACAAACATTGAAAGTGGAGGGGCACCAAGCAAATAGAGGAAATGAGCATTAAAAAAAGATTCATTGTTGGAGGGAGTCGAACCTTAGACCAACACGTGCCTTAAAGCCTTAAGGGCCGCCACTTTACCAACTTATCCAACAAATATTTGTTATTTATATTAACAGGTTTTGTTATTAACCCGCGGATTTTTAAATGGGGCTCCGTCTTACGGATCCCAGATCCGTAAGACCGTCCTATACAAGTTTTTGCCTTTATTTTATATGTAATTTTATTCGCTTTTGTATTTAATTGTTTTTGTATTTATCTGCATAGTCGAGTCACTAGAAAGAGTCTCCTTGAGTTTGTGGGTTTATAGAGGAGTGTAAATAGTGTCACCCTCACAAAAAGATTTTAATTTTTGTTATTTATATACTTTTGTATTTATAAGTTTATTTGTTTACTCGTGGACGAGCAAAGTTCAAGTTTGGGGGTATTTGATCGATGTATTTTATACGTCGATTTTATATACTTCTATGACTTAAATTATGCTATTGCACGAGTCTTTTGAGTACTAATATATGTTTTCGGTGAGTTTTGTAAGTTTCAGGATAATTGTGAAAATACGCGAAACTCCAGGGTTTTAAGTGCAAATTACAAGAAAGGGCAAAAGAGGAAAATTGAAGAAACAAGCGTCGAAAACTCACGGACACCTTGCGGACGCAAGAGTGCCTCTGCTGCGACCGCAAGGTAGGCGTGTTGACCATAAAAGAAGAAATCAAAGAAATAAAGCTCGATGTCGGAGACCTTGCGGACGCAAGGTATCCAAAGCACCTGCCCGCAAGGTAGGCAGAATGCTTGATTTTCGGATTTTCACACAGTCATTCAATCCAATCACAACTCACGAGTATATATAGAAGTCAGGTACCGAGCCTAAGCATAAGGAGGACGGCTGGAAGCTCTCTTTACATAGATTTTAGGTAGTTTTAGATTGTATAACATAGTTAGGTTTTGTAATTTCAAGTATTGAAGATCAAATCATGTATCCGATCATCTCCATGTGCTGTTCATTGTCTATGATGAACTAAATCATCCATAATCTAGGAGGTGGGAGGTAACTTGTATCGAATTTATGTTTTGATTCTTATATATATGTCTATTCAATGCTTGTTGATTGTGTTGTTTATCAACCCCTATATTATTTTGCTTTGAACAAATGAATGTAATCGCAAATAATAAAGGCTTAGAGGTGCGGATAACTGCATGACCAAGTGCATATGTCGTACACTGGCTCACCAATACAATAAATTGGACCTATCGATGCACGAGAGTGATAAGTTAGGACCAGGTTCTTACATGATCTAGGTGACAGATAGATCATAAATCTAGGTGACAGCTAGATTGACAGTTCCTGTGCTTAGGATATAGAATGGATGAATTTTTGCGGGGATGGAGGCTGAACCAATTGTTCAACAGACTATATCTATTTTTAGTGAACGAACCCAAGACATTGAATGACATTATTATGAATTGAACATAAATGAGATATAAGTGAAACCCAGAATCCTAGATTTCCACTCACCATAAGATCTTCATATTTGTTATTACTGTCTAATTAGTTAAACATCTATAACTAGTAGTTTAGAGTAGAATTAAACAACAAAACCCCCCCTTAGGTTAATAATTTGCTATCAATACTCGCACTGTTCGTGATCACTTGTCTCTGTGGATTCGACCCTTGCTTCCAAGTCTATTCTATAATAGTCTTGTCCACTTGCAAGGAAAAAGATTAATTAAAACAACGATCAGTGCCGCACCAAGCAAGGCTTGGCCGCACCATGGGAATTCCTGTAGCACTCTCTCAGAAGCCGGAAGGTACGAGCTTTGATGCACAATGTACAAGTCATTGAAGTCAGGCTGAACAAACTTCCAAGTTCCTAGCGTGTCCCTCTCTCCCACTATAAATAGAGAGCTCGGCCTCCCGTTTTCATCGCTCATTTTCATCGCGTGAAGAATTCTTGCGTTCCTTGAGCGATTAGTTACGAAGGTGCGAGATAGGTGAGTGGAAGCCCCTAAAGTATCCAAACCATGTCCAAACTCCGCCAAAATAAATATCCACCAGTTATAAGTAATCCCTAGTCTAGTTGTTAGGTATCCACCTCATTCCCCCGGCCCAAAAATCCCAAAGTAAGCCGTTACTGCAGTAACGCAGTGGCACCTAACTAAGTCGTTATTCCGCCCAACCAAAAAGGCCAAAACCACAAAAACTAAGCCGTCACTCTGCCCAAACCCAACAAACCAAAACTACCATATATAAGCCGTCACTCCGCCAAAATCAAAACAACAAACACACAACAAAAGACTCCCTCTCCCTGAAGGACAGAGCGAGCACACCGCCGCTCTAAAAGGTAACAGCCTTTAAGGGTGCTTTTATTTGTTTATTTATTTATTTGTCTACTTATTATTTATTAAAGTTGTATTTAAAATCCGGCACAATGTAGTCATTATAAGCCGTTGTGCTGCCTGGATTAGATTAGGAAATAGTATGTAAAAGAGCCGTTATAATGGCCAAATATTCTTAAATATGTTTGTAATTATTGGAAGGAGACGGCTGCGAGTCCGTAAATAATGTAGCCACGAATGTATTTGTTTAAATTTCCCTGTCATTTTAATACCTTATTTATCTGCGAGATAAATATAACAATAAGCATACTTCAGCCAAAAACGTTTTTGAGACCGAAAGGGCGAGTTGGGTGCCTAGCACCTTCCCAACTCGTAACTTAGCCTCCGAACCCGCTTTTTTATCTCTGGTTTTTCTTTTTCTGGTTTTTCTTTATTTTTGCCTTAAAATAAAGATGGCGACTCTAAAACTTTCAGATCTAGTGGGGCCTCGCAACATTCCCTCTTTGCACTTTCCTGTTCTCCCCTAAAAAAGGGAGATACGGGAATGGAGGGGTGATGCATTCTCATATCCTGGTATCCCCTAAACAAGGGATAACTTGATGCGGGAAACCCATAGCTCCCATAGTGATCTGAATGGGCCATAAGGCTATTTTCAATAAATCCATAGTGGGGGCGTCGCAATATCCTTTCTTGCACTTCTTCGTTTTCCCCTAAAGAGAACAGGGGAGAATGGGAATGGAAGGGTAATGCATTCCCATATCCTGGTATCCCCGAAATAAGGGATAACTTGATATGGGAAACCATTAGTTCCCATATTGGATACAAAATCCACTCAAGGCAACCGAGGCACATTCCAACGTGCTAACATAGACATCACTCCTCTCGCACTTTTGATTTCGTCTTCCCTAAACAAGGGAGGGTGGAGCGAGGCGGTGGTGTCCGCATCCGCATCGCGCACCCCTATCTAAGGGCACGCGGGGCGCGGGGGCACACACCGGGAACCTCACAGTGGCGACTCTGCTGGGGAGTTGTTTTATTTTAAATAAAATGGAGGGCTAGACTCGTAAAATAAAACTTTTTTGTTTTTATTTGTTTTTGGCTGCAGTATGCTTGTTATATTAATTTACGCATTTGAATAAAGTGTTCCCATACGGCCGTGGCTATATTTGTGGATATGATCCTCCATCTTGCAGCAGTTTCGTTTCAATAACTGTTACAGGCGTGTTTAAGAGTATAAAAAAATAAAAAAATTATTAAAAAAAAATTCCGAAAATTCGAAATATATATATATATATATATATATATATATATATATATATATATATATATATATATATATATATATATATATATTACAATAAATTCAGGCGACACAACAAAAAATTTGGGGCTTTACTTCGACTCTATATTATTATTTATTTCGGTTCATTTTCTTTTCACTTTATTACGTACATTTATACATATCCGCATTCATTCCGTCATTTTACTTTGGGGGCATAGGACCAAAATTTGTAATTAATAGAGGATAGATAGTTTCCCCACTTTTCTTTCTATTTCTTAATGTGGTGTGCTTGCTTGCTTGCGCTCAAACTAAAAAAGCCGAGAAAATCCACACAAACAGCAAGACAGGCCATATATGTTTTATTTTTCTATTCATACATCTGTAAATAAATAAAGATTTTACTGCTTTCTAGATACCACACACACGCACATGCATATAGCTATATTCCGAACTGTTACCCTACACCATGGCCAGCCTACCCCCTGCATGAGCCAACGTTAGAATGCATATAGATTCTTAGGACACTTCATTGACCGACCGGTTTTTGCATTTTTGAATCATGAATCAGCTCTTGTCAAAAAAAATAATACAAAAAAAAAAAAAAAAAAAAAAGAATATACAAAAAAAAAATTGCGCAACAAAAAAAAAAATATATATTAAACAGGGGCTGATTTATTATTCTCTGATGCTCGACCTAGACCATTTTGAATGGTGGATCCTGGAAAGAGTATAGGCCCTTCGCTTTGGACGATCCGATCTGGAGTCGAAGGCGAGGTGGAATACGTTGGTCCTATACTGCGGAGAAAGAATCCTTGTTCGGGGAAAGTCTGAGGCCGTCAAAATAAAGCAGGTGCTTATCCGGTCAACTGTAGGGAACAAACAAACAATAATAAAATATACTAATAAAGGCACGATGTACTCCAAACCCAAAAAGCCTTCAGCCAGCTTCCTGATACATCCATAACCCATTTTCCTCGAAACAGGCCCAAACTTGGAAAGCGAGAGATAATCTTGGCAGTTGGCAGTTGATCTGAAAGTTGTCGTCGAAAGAGAGGGTCGAGCGAGGGTATCGATATCGAGATCGAGACAAGGCGCGAGAATCGATGCAGAAAGAACAGATCCAAGCAATATGGCAACATATGAGCGATCGATATGGAGTGATTCGGGGGCTCGAGGGATATACTCCGACTCGGCAATGCAACAATGGCTAGACCCGGAATGCGGATGCGAAATGAACGCTTGCTAAGCCAAATAGCAAGTCTTATACAAGGTCAAAAACCCAGTGGTGAGGTAAATTCTTCCCCTACAGTCCCCCCAGGAAACATCCACATCCCACGTGCCTCGAAACCCAACTCCTCAGCCAAACACTAACACACCAAATACTACCACTACCCCAAATCCCAATCCTCCACCAAGTCCCTACTACCCAAATATCAGCCCTTACCCGTCATATCCTTCCTATCCTGCTCCAAACACCAAAATTCCCCAAAGCCCAAATGACCTCCTGTTCCCATAACCAACCCGCTCGAGCAGCCCACATATGGACCCACAAAATTATAACCCGCCAGGCCAAGTTACCACTTATTTACCTTATAATGATCCGGCTCGGCCAGCCAAAACCATCCAAAATCCACCTACTCAAAATCCACCAACCCAAAATCCATATCCTACCCAAAATCCACCAGCCCAATATCCATATCCAGCCCAAAACCCTTACCAGACACCGCAACCAGAAATTAACCCAGCCTTCCCTAACCCAACCAGTATATACCAAAATCCAACTCCCCCAGCCACCAAAATAGAGGCCGAAGTGGAAAATATAAAGACTATGATACTCAAGCTTCTCAACAAAAATTTTCTCTGCGAGACGCGGCGTTACAACTGCGGCGATGTGCCTTTCAAATTCAAAATGCCCGACATAGAAAAATTTGATGGGACTGGATGCCCTATATCCCACAAAATCTTATTCCAGCGGCATGCGGTCAAGGGAGCTAGCTTTGAGGCTATGGCTTCAATTTTCACCTCACCCTAATAGGTATGCCAAACAATGGCTAATGTTGTCGATAGCGGCACCATGAATACGTGGGACCAAATAGCTTCTGGAAAGGTACAAAACAACACCGATCCACGAAAATAGAAGGGACCTTGAGTCGTGCACCGAGAGGAAAAAAACTGTCTTTGAGTTCGCGGTCGGTGGAAAAAGAAAGTTGGCCCAAACTTTTGACGGACTGATCAGTAGGAGTCATCTTAGAATGTTCATCAAAACCTCCATCCCATTTACACGGAACACATGCGGTACCTTCCCTACACCAATTTTAAAGAAATAGTAGAGATAGGAGCCCGTATTGATGATGATATACGGACGGGACAATTACAAGTCAATACCCCTCCTACCTCTTTCCGTTACTCTAAAGGGAAGACAGCCACAACCACACATGCATCAACTGTCAATGCGGTAGGAAATGCATCAGCCCCTTTTTCTACCCAAAACTATGGCACTGTTCCATGGTCTTATGGAGCGGATAGGTCATCAACACGATCGGAGGAATAATGGCCCGGCGAAATTTCGAAATCGGAACCACCATTATGATGAGGTGCAAGCCTCGATCAGTAATCTACAGGGGCTAATGGCACAAGGAGTGTTAAAGCCTATGGAAAATTATAAGCCACGGACCCCACGCCGGGACACGGAATCATGCCCGATCTTGTGAATATCATCGCTGCAGTGGTCACCTCACTGATAAATGTTACCAGCTCAAAAATGCTATTCAGGATCTTATAGATGATAAGGTTATTGAAAAGCCCACTCCCAGACCAAATATAATCAATAACCCTCTACCTCGAATCAACATGATTGAGGTTGATGACAGCTTCCTGGGCATGATAGGCAGAGGTACTGATCACGAAAAGCTCCCTGCTGAGTTTGAGCCTATTTCTAATAAGCCACTGCAGACCTAGTATATTAAGACGGGCCCACTTTTTTTTACATCCGCAGATATGGTGGACTACTTCGGATATATTACCCCTATTCCTTTTCTTAGCCTTACGAATTGGTCATCTACCAATCCGCTCCCTAAAATTGAGGATCTCAAACCCCAGGTCCTCAATAATGTAATAAACCATGTACGGTGTGCTTTTAATAATAATCTAAACGTCTTTGTTTATTTCTTAGTTGCACCTGCATTAAAAGACACATTAAATAATTATAATAATGAGTCATTTAATAGGACCCAAAAGATAAAAATATATTTGCTTGAGCTTGTGAAGTCAGTAGAGCCAGGGACAACATCATCCACCAACAGCAACTGAAGAATGATCCACTATCAATCTGAGGCTGGACAAGGAAATCAAAAGAAGTCAGAATCGACAACTCCCTGCAAGGCTCTAAAAAAAATAACACTCATGGATCTCCTCAAAGAGTTCGTGGACATGCTTACCTGGTCCTATGAAGATGTTTCGGGGGCAGACCCAACCATAGTCAAACACCGGATCTCCACATATCCGGATTGCTCGGCAGATCAGACAAAAGCTCCACCGCAACAAGCCAGAATGGTCACTACAAGTTTAAAAAGAAATCATGAAACAGCCGCACGTCAACTTCATTCGGGTAAAAAAAAAAAAAGAAACACAAAAAAAAAAACAAGAAAAAAAAAGAAAAAAAGAAAAAAAAGAAAAAGAAAAATACCCGATCTGGCTGTCCAATATAGTAACCGTTCTCAAGTCCAACAGTTTTCCTTATCAACGGCATGCTGGGCTATAGTCAAATCAAAGGCAGCAGGAGACCAAGAAAAGACCCTATTCACCACCCCTTGAGGGACCTACTGCCATCATGTCATGTCGTTTGGGCTAAAAAATGCTGGGGGCTACTTATCAAAAGGCTGTTACCCCTCTCTTCCACGATATGCCGTATATTGTCAAAGAGATCCGGTCAGGAGATGTCGTACTCCTCACAAGCCAGAAACGAAAAGACCTTGTTCAGCCATCCAATCTCAACGAAAGGTATTATGCTTGAGCCACCCTGTTCGACAAGTGCTTCCCTCTCCAGCCCGCTAGGCTGAAAACCCGAAAGGGCGGTCCACGCAAAAGTTGGGGCATAAAAAAAATAAATATAAAAAAAACAAACAAAAAGGAGAAATAAGGGCTCGCTAGGCTGAAAACGCGAAAGAGCGGCTTAGGCACAAATTAGAGCAAATAAAAAAAATAATAATGAAAAAAAACAAAAAACAAAAAAAAAAGAAGAATAAAAATAAGGAGAATAAGGAGAGGGAAGACACTCTTTCAAACCTCAGCATCTTACCTCTCGTCTTCAGCAGGCAAAGAGGCTCGACTGACAGAAGAAAAAGAAAAAAAACCACGACAGGAAGCTCGCAATAAAACACTAAAATATAATATTACAGGTCCTAAGGTGCAACTTAGGAATAATTGCTAAAGAAATTTAGGTTATACATTAATTGCATGTACATATCTATTATTGCTTGTACCACCCTTGTTTCCCCCAAAACTATCCTTCATTTGCAGCTTAAGCCAGCTGATCCCATCGATTACTGGGCGTCCCGCCTTGGCCGGGTCGTCTTGGCCAGTGACGCCCCGCTCCTTCGTTATCTCGGTTTGCGTGCTATACTTGCACTTCTTCCTTGTCGACGGTATGTTTGGGTTGCGAGAGGGTCTAGATATGTTCGAGAGACCATTTTAAGACCAAAACATTATTAAGAGACTTCATATAGTTGTTGACTTGCTAAAGTCACAAGTCGTGACTCGACGATAGTCGGAATGCGACGCGTTTGAGGGTTACTTGCGTTTTGAGTTCGTGACCTCGGTCTGGGTCCTAGACCTCTTTAAGATAGTTTATTAACATATTTAGATGCATTAGACTTCAAGTTGGAGGTGTTCCTTAAGTCAATCGATGATTTGGAAGTTTTGGAGATAGCGTTCGTCTCTATCGCGTAGTTCGAATCGAGTCGCGTAATCGCCTCCTTTGGGATTCTTATTTCCCTAGTTGTTATTCAACTTCCTAGAAGTATTTAAGCTTCTTCATTAGCCCTTAGACTTGCCTTAAAAGTCTCCTTTCATTGCTCGTTTGATTTCGAGTTCGTTCGTCGTCCCGGTTGCACGTTGTTGCACCCCTTCCCGGTTTCGCTCCGAGTTGTTTCGGGAGTTCTTCGGGTGTGTTTTAGACTTGTTTTGAGTTGGGTTAGACCTTAGAATAGTTGCCCATAAGTTTGGAATCATTTAGGACAAGTTTAGATCAAATTTTGAGGTTCAGAGGCGAGGCGGCCGTGACGTGGCATTTGGTGAGCGCGCCGCCTCAAGTACTGAGAGCATCCTTTGTGCAGGAGCAAGTGAGGCGGCCGCATGGAGGGGAGTGAGGCGCCCGCCTCACTTCCAGAATGTTGTTTCGGGATTTTTGCCCTGTTTTGGAATTGGACGACTTGTACACTAAAACCCCCTATCTAAACCTATTCTAAACCTTTTCTAAACCTCCCTAACCCTCCTCACTTATACCCTAACATCTCTAATAAGTTTTAGGAGTGGATTAGTGAGAGATTGAGTGGATTAATTAAGCCCAAAATCAGATTTTAAGACACCACATTGTGGTGACACTTGTCCCACTCAAATTCTAGACCAATATAAGCCATATAATCAGATTTTGACCTTCATTTCTCTCCTTCACTCTCCAAAAACGAGATTCATCCTCTCTCAAACTCTCCCATGGCTTCTTGAAGACATCTTCATCATCCTCCTTGATTCTTCACTCATTTGCTCAAGCCTCCTCCACAAGAAGTGTAGAGCTCGACGAGAGGATCGTTTTCAACCGATTGATTTCTTCCTTTGCTTTCTTTGTTGAAGAACACTTGTAAGTTACTTCTTCTTCTTTTGATTTTGTACCCATTGATCCTAAGGAAAACAAACTCTATGCTATTTGAGGTCAATGGGTACACATACTTGCCTTGGGTGATTTTAACTTGTGATTTGAGCATGTGACTTGTCAAAAGCATATGTAGGATGACCTATATGATTGTTGAAGTATAATGTTACTCTTCATCTTGTGTTTCTAGGTTTATGAACATGCTAGAAATCATGTTACATTCCATTTGGTTTATTATGAATGTATGCCTAAAATTTGGGGCTTTGAAGGTGTGATCTCACTAGGTTGTATGAGTATGACCATCTAATTGAAGACATGGAATTTCTAAAATGGGTATAGAGTTATGTTGGGTTTTATGAATTTTAGGGTTTGGTAGTCAAGCCCGAATTATTGGAGAAATTGTTGTTATTTGGATTGGGTGTTAATATTGATGTCGATGGAAGGGTTAAGAATGAAACTTAGTATTTGGACTCATCGGAGTCATAATAGGCTCAATATTGTGTTAACGAATTAGGGTTGAAGTCCTACGTCATTTGGGTTTCGTTGACTATGTCTATGAGTTTTTGGGTTGTTAGGCTTGGGAATCAAGCCCGAATGAACTTTGGGATTTTGGTAGTATATATGAATGAAATGTTTAATTGTGGGGCTATGAAACACATAAAGAATGGAATGTAGAATTAAGACTCAACGGAGTCATTGTAAGGCCAATAATGTGATAACAAGCCTTTGGTTGAGACCCTACGATGTTCGGGTCTCATTTGCTTAAGTTTGTGCGCACCCGAGTATCTTGTCGTGTCCAATGGAGACACTCATGTTATAGAGACCTATTGGGAACTTGTTTAGAGCGTGCTTGTAGAGCACGGAGTATTAGAGACCAACCCATGGTCTCGAGTACTATTTAATAATGGTTATTCGATAAATTCACTATAAGGAATTTAGTCGCGAGGATATGAAAGTACTTGCGGGATTTGGACTACAGGGTAGTCTTGTCATTCTTGAGATGGGTTTGGAGGATGTCGACTATAAATGACGAGCGGGACTTTGGCTAAGTCCGGTGTACCTTTAAGTGAAGCTAAATGCTAAGCCTTGAGTTGTGGTGGTTCTTAGACTAAGTAGTATTCTTTGATTTAATCTTGAGTAGAGGACTTTAGTAGACCTCATATTGTGAATTGTTGAGCTTATATGCTATTCTTGAGTCGGTGATGACTTGAGGAGTATGAGTACCTCATTATGTGGTTCTTTGACAAACTTATATGTTGGTTGAATTTGTTAAGTATGTGCAAATATGTGCATTGTTGAAATTGGTGTGTGGAGCTTTATGTCCTACTTGATTTGGTATGCCGCTATGATCGGTCTTGGTTCTTGTTTGAGCATGAGAGTAATTATCTACTTGTGCATTTCATAAAAGCCCAGCTGGCATTATTTGGATTATTTGGTTTGTTTATCAAGTCCGGGTGGGACGATGCATCGCCTTCACGAATTATGGGATTCGTGCTCGCTATGGATCGCCGCACTTGGAATCTCACACACACCTCCATTGTTGGCCGCAATGGGGAAGTAGCCCTTTGCCGTATAGTTAAGTGCCGCATTGGCTTGCTAGCTAAATCGAGTGGTACTCGATAAAAGTCGATGACGTCACAGGGCATCGATGTTGCACGATAAAGATAAAGTATAATATGTGTATTGCAGGAGCAGCACAACGACACCATGTGGGTAACCTCTCTATCCCTTATGTGGCTTACTATGAGCACTTATATGAAAGATAATGTGCTATATGTTCTATGAAGTTTATGTTACATGATGACATTATACAAGTTAATTTTTGGTAGACTATAAAGATACCATGATTTTATATATGTTGGTGCATTATGCCATGCCACGATATGCTATGCCATACATTTGCATTTAGTAACTTACTGGGTCATTATGACTCATTTCGTGTGTTTGTTTTCCTTAGTTTTTGCAAGTGATCCCGTTAGTACGCTGCGGGCGACTCGGATAGTGATTTCTAGAAGGTGGTCTTCCGGCTTTAAGCTTGGAATTATTATTATTATGTTATTTTGTATTTGTGAGACACGAATGTAAAGTTACGTAGACTTTACCTGGGTAGTTTATTGTTAGTATTCTGTTATTGTATTATTTTGGAAGCCGACTTGCTTGGTCGAGCTGTTGTATCTTTTAGAAGTTTATTCCCTTGTTATTTTGAGCATGCTTTAGCTCACTCATCCCGTTATTGTTAGTATTGTCATCTCCGACGACGTTAGTCGTGAGACTTGGGTTTAGTTGTTAGAATTCGAATATCTTGTTCTTTAGTTGATTTATCCCTCCGGCATGTTATAGCCGTTGAGTTGTCGTTTATCAGGTTGGTTCTTGTTGCTTCGCCGGCCTTAGGTTGCCGATGGTATGTTGTTCGTGCGCAATGTTGCGTCACGCGAGTCGTAGATTTGTCGAGAGATAGTCGCCTCTCGCCTTTGTATTCCTTGGTTTAAAACTATAGGTTTTGGTCCCATTCATGATTTGCTTCCGCAGATTTTAGTTTTTGGTTATTCGGTTTTGCCGTTATGGCTTTTCATTCCTGTTTAGAGTTTGTTGGTTCAACTCTGGACTTGCACTACTACGCTTAACGGGTGCTTGTTCGTCTTTTAGCTTGTCTTGGCGGCACGACCTTGGGATTCCGCATTGGGGTTCGGGTCGGGCTGTCACAGGTCCCATATACTTCTTCTGCAAGGCATAGAAAAGGCTCAGTCTCATCAAAATGAGAAGCACCAGAAGTATCCTCGCCCTATTCATCATCTGCGTTGCCATTGCCCTGAAGCAGCCAGACAACTGGGTTCCGATCATTCACTGCTGCCTTGTCTGATTTCGAAGGAAAATGCAGGGATTATAAAAATAGCCTTATGCCAAGTATAGCCCTGCAACAATTATATGGCCAAGGAGATATCTGTCTTTTCCTTTCCCCGCACATCACGAAAAAAAAAATAGAGAGAAAAGGTAGCCCGCTCGAACCCGAAGGTATATTCCTTTAAAATCCATTTTGGAAATACAGCGTGCCATCACCCATTAGGTCGGTATAGCTTTGCTTTGTGCGTGCGTCTTGAGTCTGCATGTGTTTATTTATTTTGCATCATATAAATTATATTGCATTGTAAATATTTGTACAGGTTTTCAAAAAAAAAAACAAAACAAAAAACAAAAAACAAAAAAACAAAAACAAAACAAAAAAAAACAACAACAAAAAACAAAACAAAAAACAAAAATTATGTATTATTTTGCATCTAGATTAATGTTTTGCATTATAGGCATTATAAAAATGCATTTTACATTTTAGAAATATATACTACATTTTGCATTACTGCATGCATGATAGAATAAGAAAATACTCATGCATCATGTTAATAAGCATCTTATAATTTTAGGCATCACATTTTGCATTAAATAAAGTAGTACATACATTCAACATGTGCATTTATTATCTAATAAGCTGCATTAGGGGTACGCTAAAAAGAAAATAAAATGCCACCAACCATGAAAATAAATATTCTTATGGCATTCACTATATCCCTGCAGCATAAGCATGCATCATTTAGCCTCATTTGCATTTATAGTATAAATCATGCATAATAAGGTCAAATAATGACCACAAGTTTAATCATGCATCGTAAAAATAAATCATACTAATTTCATGCATCATTACTTAATTACATCATTTAGACATAAATAGGACATGCACATGCATCATTAATAAAGTCAGGAATGCTTCAAAAGTGCCAAACAATGTCAAAATCTATCAGATCAGAAGTACTTCCAGGCGGACAAAAAAACAAAAACAAAAAAAAAGACAAAAAAAAAAGAGAAGAAAGAACAAAAAGAGGTAATAAGCATGCAAATAGAGATAAATGGTGCGCATGCAGAAAAAAAAGAGAAAGAGAGAATAAAATCCCCAGCTAGGGTGAACTACGTTTGGTCTGATTCCTTGAATAAGGATACGTAGGCAGCCTATTTCGGAAGGCACGACCATCACAAAAAAAAACAAACAAACAAACAAACAACAAACAAACAAACAACAAAAAACAACAACAAAAAATGAAAAATGAAAAAACAAAAAAATCGGGAGAGGGGGAAACGCATGTACAAGGAAGGACAAATTTTCAGGTAGATGCAACAAGAACAAATGCGGCGGCAGAAGAAGAAATTTTCGGCTAAAGCTAGAGAATGGAGAAAAAAGAAAACAGCAGCAAAGAAAAGATGATATCAACTGATACCAAAAGATGCTACAGCAAGAAAAAGGAAGCTTCTGACCATGGTTAGAAGGAGCAGTAAAGAAAACGCAGCAGCATCAAGAAAAAATTTTCCAGCTAAAGCCGAAAACAAAGTGGGACAGGGAAAAGATTTTCCAGCGAAGGCTCGAACAAGTGATGAAAAGAAAAATCCCCAGCAATGTGCAACAACGAACAAATGTAAAGCAAAGAAGTTTACAAAGCAACAAGAGCGCAATTTGTCGCATGGACACGACAAAGGTAAAGGAAAGGAAGGTATTTTCCTTTTTAACAATGCATTTGTTTGATGTTTGGAAACTTTCCTTTAAGGGGTACACAGCCCCGGATTGATAGGGAAAGGTTTTGCTCTCCATTGAAGGCTGAGTTCCTAAGGAGGCAATACAGTCCATACATTTTGGCTATGTGGGAAACTTTCCTTTAAGGGGTACATAGCCCCGGATTTATAGGGAAAGGTCTTGTTCTCCAGTAGAGGCTGAGTTCCTAGGAAACAATTCACTCCGCATAGCCATAAGACGAACTACGTTTGGTCTGATTCCTTGTTTAAGGATACGTAGGCAGTCTATCACGGTAGACGCGACCATCACAGCACATATTTACCCTTGTCGTACTCATTTGATAAAGCTTTGCTACACTTGCTCATTTAGTATTGTTGCACTTGCACCACAACACTTACACCGCCACATTTAGTCCCCAGATGTGTGAACTACGTTTCGGTCTGATTCCTTGTTTAAGGATACGTAGGCAGCCTGTCACGGTAGGCCCGATCGTTGTACGAGTGATAAGTTTAGGTTTTGGCCTGAACTACGTTTGGTCTGAGTTCCTTTATTAAGGGATACGTAGGTAGCCTACACTAGTAGGTCCGACCATCAGAGCACGTTAAATTCATATCCGCTTAAAACCACGATAACATAACCGACTAAATATGTCTAGGCTATGGAGTTTGGTCTGTGTCATATACTGTTGCATTGTAACTGCTACCAATTGCATTCTCCCGCTCTTAATTGAACGAAATTGGAGGGTCTATTGTTTATCAACGATGTTTGTCTACTCAGTAAGCCTTAGGTTACCCGTAGACTCCATCGTCGAGGGGCTCTGTAGACACCCCAATTTCGTACCCCTGATATGTGACATGGCATAAAATATCAAGAACTATTGAAACATTAACAAATGTCAAGTTACAGGGTTGAAAATGCAAAAGGAAATAGCAGGATGCATGAACAGTGAACTGCAGGGGGGAAAGTGCAAAAAATCAGAAGATGGGAAGAAGCTTGGTGCCGCACCAAAGGCCCATGGTGCCGCACCAAGCAAGGCTTGGCCGCACCATGGGAATTCCTGTAGCACTCTCTCAGAAGCCAGAAGGTACGATCTTTGATGCACAATGTACAAGTCATTGAAGCAGGCTGAACAAACTTGCAAATTCCCAGCGTGTCCCTCTCTCCCACTATAAATAGAGAGCTCGGCCTCCCGTTTTCATCGCTCATTTTCATCACAACGAAGCGCTGAAGAATTCTTCTGCGTTCCTTCGAAGCGATTAGTTACGAGAGGTGCGAGATAGGTGAGTGGAAGCCCCTAAAGTATCCAAACCCTGTCCAAACTCCGCCAAAATAAATATCCACCAGTTATAAGTAATCCCTAGTCTATTTGTTAGGTATCCACCTCATTCCCCCGGCCCAAAAATCCCAAAGTAAGCCGTTACTCTGCCCGAGTAACGAGCTGAAAAACACCCTAACTAAGTCGTTATTCCGCCCAACCAAAAAGGCCAAAACCACAAAAACTAAGCCGTCACTCTGCCCAAACCCAACAAACCAAAACTACCATATATAAGTCGTCACTCCGCCAAAATCAAAACAACAAACACACAACAAAAGACTCCCTCTCCCTGAAGGACAGAGCGAGCACACCGCCGCTCTAAAAGGTAACAACCTTTAAGGGTGCTTTTATTTGTTTATTTATTTATTTGTCTACTTATTATTTATTAAAGTTGTATTTAAAATCCGGCACAATGTAGTCATTATAAGCCGTTGTGCTGCCCGGATTAGATTAGGAAATAGTATGTAAAAGAGTCGTTATAATGGCCAAATATTCTTAAATATGTTTGTAATTATTGGAAGGAGACGGCTGCGAGTCCGTAAATAATGTAGCCACTAATGTATTTGTTTAAATTTCCCTGTCATTTTAATACCTTATTTATCTGCGAGATAAATATAACAATAAGCATACTTCAGCCAAAAACGTTTTTGAGACCGAAAGGGCGAGTTGGGTGCCTAGCACCTTCCCAACTCGTAACTTAGCCTCCGAACCCGCTTTTTTATCTCTGGTTTTTCTTTTTCTGGTTTTTCTTTATTTTTGCCTTAAAATAAAGATGGCGACTCTAAAACTTTCAGATCCAGTGGGGTCTCGCAACATTCCCTCTTTGCACTTTCATGTTCTCCCCTAAAAAAGGGAAATACGGGAATGGAGGGGTGATCCATTCCCATATCCTGGTATCCCCTAAACAAGGGATAACTTGATGCGGGAAACCCATAGCTCCCATAGTGATCCGAATGGGCCATAAGGCTATTTTCAATAAATCCATAGTGGGGCGTCGCAATATCCTTTCTTGCACTTCTCCGTTTTCCCAAAGAGAATGGGGAGAATGGGAATGGAAGGGTAATGCATTCCCATATCCTGGTATCCCCGAAATAAGGGATAACTTGATATGGGAAACCATTAGTTCCCATATTGGATACAAAATCCACTCAAGGCAACCGAGGCACATTCCAACGTGCTAACATAGACAGCACTCCTCTCGCACTTTTGATTTCGTCTTCCCCTAAACAAGGGAGGGTGGAACGAGAGCAGTGGTGTCCCGCATCCGCACGTACGCGCACCCCTATCTAAGGGCACACGGGGCGCGGGGGCACACCCCGGGAACCTCACACTTGGTTCTTTGCTTATTCATTGCTATCGTTGTAGTTCTTTTTAAGGTCTATGCAAAGTAAGAGCTGCAAAAGACACATTTTCATGTAATAATAAACTTTTAGATTTAAAAACAACATTCAGGTGAGGTTTAACCATAAATGGTTGGTTAGATACTTCTAGAAAAATGACATGAGCACAAATAAAATGAAAAAGGGGAATGGCTTCTCTTCATTCCATTTATGTTTCCCACCCTCAAGTAGAACAAGGCTTTGTTTAGTTGAGTTGAGTATGTTGCAATCTAACTTATTTGTCCTCACATTACATATGAATTGGATCTTTTGTTTTTTGAACACTTGAATCAATATGCCATTTTGTTTCAATTCATTGTTCTCAATCCCTAATAAATCTCTTATACCAAGGACTTTAGGACATTTTACTGTTTATGGTAGGCAGGGGCGGACACACGGTTGCTGAATTGGATGCAAGTAAACCCATTTGCAATTTTTTTTAACTTTCACCTTGTAAAACGACGTCGTTTTACAAGGTGACCCACCTTTCAATCTTTTATTATCAACGCAATGCCTTACTCAAAAAAGAAAGAGAGGGAGATTCCGAGTTCGCCACTAACGAGTGACTATATGTGCGAGTTCGAGACTTCGAGTTGAGTCCGCCCCTGGCTGTTGCCGACTTGCCAGTTGCCACTGTGTGCGCTGCCTTCACCATCAGACTGAGGAGTGAGGAGTGAGGCCGTGAGTCGTGACTGTGAGCGAGGAAAAATTGGGAAGCCTGGACTGTCTGTCAAGCAGTGGAGATTTGGCCTTTGGTTTGGGATTTAGGGATTTTATATTTGTTTTGTGTTTGTGGCTGTCTGCCCCTGTGGCTGTGGGCCTACCTGTTGACCGTGAAGGAAAAATTGGGAAGCCTGAACTGTCTGAATTTCACCCAAACCATTTTGATGAAATTAGAAGAGCTTATATGTTAAAGGGGCCTTGTCAACCCCGTGGCCATGATTTCCCTCAGAAAATGATAGGAAATAAAATGCGTCGTTTTAATCTTGATTGGTTTGATCAGTATGCTAATTGGTTAGAGTATAACATAAAAGAAGATAAAGCATATTGCTTGTGTTATTTGTTTAAAGATCAAATCAACAATCAAGGTGGTGGGGCATTTATAACTAAAGGTTTTTCTACTTGGAATAAAAAGGTTACGTTGGATTCCTATGTTGGTGCGGTTAATAGTGCTCATTATGTGTTTTTAAAGAAGTGTGAGGATCTAATGAGACAAAGTCAATCAATTGCAGTTGCTCTTTATAGACAATCAGGCATTGAGAAAATTGAGTACTGGAATCGATTAAATGCTTCAATTGATTCTTGTAGATTTTTTGTTGCACCAAGGGATGGCTTTTCGTGGACATGATGAGAGTGATGGTTCTTTAAATAAGGGGAATTTTCTTGAATTGATGAAACATATGAATCTTCATGGTGAGAGTACTTATAAAAATCATTCCCCAAAAAATTGTCAAATTGTTGCTCAAAGCATTCAAAAGGATATTGTTAATTGTTTTGCAAAAGAGACAGTACAAAAGATAATTTGAGAATTTAAAGATGATTTTTTTTCTTTGATGGTGGATGAGTCTAGTGATGTATCATACAAAGAGCAATTGGGTATGGCTTTGCGATTTGTTGACTCTCGCGGGATTGTGAAAGAGAGATTTATTTGTGTTGTCCATGTGATGTAGACTTCTGCTTTGTCTTTAAAATCTATTATTGATAAATTGTTAGCTGATAATGGTTTGAGCTTAATGAAAATTCGGGGTCAAGGCTATGATGGGGCAAGCAATATGAATGGTGAATTCAATAGGTTGAAGACTTTGGTTTTGAATGAAAATTCGTCTGCATTTTATGTTCATTGTTTTGTCCATCAACTTCAATTAGCTCTTGTTGGTGTGGCTAGAAAACATGAGGATACTGCAAACTTTTTTAGTATGATTTCCACCTTAATTAATGTTGGTGGTGCCTCTTGTAAGCGTAAAGACATGATTCGACAAAAAACAAGCAGAAAAAGTGGCAGGGGGAATTAATAGCGGTTTAATTGAGACAGGGAAGGGATTAAATCAAGAGTTAAGTCTTCAGAGGGCTGCAGATACATGTTGGGGGTTTCATCATAAATCATTGTTGAACTTGGTTGCTTTGTTTTCTTCTGCTCATGAAGTTGTTGAAGTTGTTTCTTGTGATTGTAATGATGCATTGAAAAGAACTCAATCAAGGGGTTTATTGGGATATTAGAATCATTTGATTTTGTTTTTCATTTGCAATTGATGTTGCTTATATTTGGGTTCACACATGATTTGTCATTGGCTTTGCAAAGGAAAGATGGAGATATTGTAAATACTATGTCACTTGTTAAAATAACTAGGACGCGATTGCAAGCGATGAGAGATGATGGATGAGAGTCTCTTCTAGGTGACATCAATGCATTTTGCAATGAAAATAAGATTGATTGTTTGGATATGAATGTTGAATATGTTAATGCTCACAGATCTCGACATAGAAGACACATTACTAACGATTTTCATTATCGTGTTGAATGTTTTTATACCATTATGGATAAGCAACTTTTCGAGATTAATGATCGGTTCAAAGAGGTCAATTTTGAGTTGCTTCTTTGTGTTGCTAGTTTGAATCCAACTAATGATTTTTGTGATTTTAATACAACAGCATTGATAAGAATGACTCAATTTTATCCTCACGACTTCTTAGTATTTTAGCGTATGATTATTAAGAATCAACTAGAGACATATACTATGGATGTGTGAACAGATGACAGATTCAGTCAATTGAAGGGGCTTGGTGATCTATCTACATTGCTAGTGCAAATAAATAAATATTTGTTGTGCCAGTTGGTGTGTCGATTTTTGAAGTTAGCGTTGCTTTTGCCTGTAGCAACAGCAAGTGTGGAAAGATGCTTCTCAGCAATGAATATTGTTAAGACAGATTTGCTAAATCGAATGTTGGATCAATTTTTAAGTGACTCTCTAGTATGTTATATTGAAAATGAGTTGTTTAATAGTGTTACAAATGATGATGTAATTAAACATTTTCATAGTATGAAAACGCGTAGAGGACAATTGTAATTTCTATGGTTTTTATGTAATAGTTATAATTATGAATGCACTTTAAAATTTTCCTGGATTCACCACTGATGGTAGGTAGGGTGAATCGAGTTATATGCAGGTTTGGTATCTCAAGGCAAAAGACAGATATGGAAAGTGAAGAGTTACACCTTAAAGATTGTGCCTTGGTCTCAGGAAAGTTGATGTACCTGGGAAGGGCAGTTTATTAAAGTTTCCGGATTGAAAACTATGTCTTGTAAGCAGAAATGATGCACTACTGATTCGTCACAAAAAGTTCAGAGAGCAAGGTTAATTTTATTGGTTCAAAGGAGTCATGAATGAAATCACTGAGCTTGATCTTGATGTATTCTGTTGTGTTTACTGTCACGTAAGATTTTTAATGCTTCGTACTATAATAATGTGGTTAACCGACCGGGGATGTAGCTCAAATGGTAGAGTACTCGCATTGTCATTGCATGCGAGAGGATTGTGGTTTGATTCCCCACATCACCACTTGATTTTAATTAGTTTCAATTATAAGTTCTCCAAAGTGCATATATTCCTGAGTTGTTTAGCTATCATGAGCCTTCCAAGTCGACCATGGTAGAAATATCAAACACCTGAATATGCTCCTTTTTTATGGTCGAGAACTGCTTCAATTTTCTCTTACTATAAAAGTCAAGCTTGTTTCTTACAATTTAATTGATAGACAAAAATAGCCCTTCACCAAATAAACTACCCACAATTTAATTAAGGACAAAACAAGTAAATTTACCATGACAAAAAGTAATGTTTGAACAAAAATAGCCCTAGCTTTAATAAATCACTCACTATTAATTAAGATTGAACAAGTAAATTTGTCATAGGCTAATTAATTTCATAAATAATTAAATAATAATTTGATCCCTTGGCTTGTACCTATTTTAAAGTGAGGTCCTACATTATTGAATTCTATTCATTTCGTCTTGTATTTTGATTTTGTTATCATTTTCCCCCTCCTACCATTATCATTACAAATATCGTCCAATATATTCTAAAATGACAAAAATACATTAATCAAGAGACTAAAACTTTATTTGAAACTAAAAAAATATTTGAAACTAAAAAATAATATAGTTTTATTTATTTATTTCTTAAATATATATGTTCGGGAAAGACATTATTAGTTGTATATAGAAAATTGTAATTATAATGATAGATTTGTTAGTGAGTATCAAACTATTAAGCAAATCTGTAATGTGTTTAGTTATTACCCATGAATAAGCTAAGAGAAACGGGTTAAGAAAATGTGTCATGAAGATGAAGAAAATGAAGAACCAAATGATGAATCTATGCGTTTTATTAGAAAAGAATGATAAAATCTACTATTTACTTCTTTAAATTTTTAGACTACTACAACATCTTTTAAAACTATCAATGGACCCTAACTTATAGATATTACAAACAAAATCAATGTTAGTAATCACAAATAACTTGATTCAAAATATTTTACTCATTTTCATAACTTGGTTCCAAACCTCTAACCTCTTTTGGTCTTAATTTTCTTGCTCCTCTTCATCGGACTCGAGGTAGTTATATGTGAGAATATCTATATTCCCTCCTCTGACTATCGACTTTCTTTCTTCTACCTCAACTCTCCTTTTATTGAAATAAGTTGTCACCAACCAACATCCTTTTAAGTAGTCTCATCCTAAAATTAAATTTTCTCATTACTTAGTAATTTACACAAAAAGTGTATTGAAACTAAGAAATGAGAGATGTTTAAAAAAAGAAGTTCGACTAAATGAAAGTTAAAGAGATTTTATGTCTCTATTTGAGCAAGGTGAGGTGAGTGCGTTTCTTGGTGATGGTGATAACGGTGTTGACGACTGCAAGGATAGTGGTGTTAGGGGCAATGATGAAAGTGATTGTAGGGATGAGTCGGATGACAGTGGTGGTTTAGATGAAATATAACATTGTGAGATTTCCAAATCATCCAATTTTCAAATATCCATATGGGTTTCAGTTTCAATTTGAAAATTTGAAAAATTAAAAAAATTGAATTTGAGTTTGTAAAAAGTGAAATTTAAGGCTGAGGTGGTGGTGTGTCCATAAATGATGGCTTTTGCAAATGAGTTACTTTGAAGGTAGGAATAAGGAATTAGAAAATGAAATCAAATCAAATCAAAAATTAACTTTTGTGCTAATGGTGAAATTTGAGATGGTAGTGGTGGTGAGTTTATGAATAATGAGGTTGACAGAAGAAAGTGAAGGATGAAATAATAAATTGAATAAAATCTAAATTTCATTTGTTTTTTGAGTAATGCATTTTTTTTCGCCTTTGAATTTAAAATGAGACAAAGTATAACTATTGAAATAATTATTTATTATTTTAAATAAAATATATTTTAAATATCAAATGACAAACTAAATTATGAAAATATAATCAAATCTCACTTTGTGTCACAAGTAAAATATGACCAAAATAATCCTAACATGTATGATTTTCCATTACTGTTTTTAACACCCATGAATGGGAGAGGACAAAGTCGGACAAATATAAAAATTATGTATAAAAATGAGACATCATAGGTTGGGAAAAACATTATTAGAGGTATATGAAAAAATGTGACTATAATAATACATTTGTTGGTGAGTATCAAGATATTAGACACTTATGTAGCACGTTTAATAATTACTTGTGAACAATCTAAGAAAATACGTTAAGACAAGGTGATATAATGTTAAAAAGATTATTAAAAAAATGGAGAACTTCGTTGACAAATCTTTGCGTTTTGTTAGAGAAGAAGACTAGAATCTATAGGAGATACGTTTGAAGAAAGCAATTCGATTTAATAGAAGATAAATAAATCATCAAAATTTCAAATCTTCATATGGATTTGGGTTTCAATCATCAAATTTAAAAATTCAAAAAATTGAATTTAGGTTTGTAAATAGTGAAATTTAAGGTTCTGGTGGTGGTGGGTCTATAAATTATGAGTTTTGCATATGTGTTAATTTGAACGAATGAGTAAAAAATTAGACAAATAAAAAAAAATTAATTTTTGGGTTAATGATGTTATTTGAGGTGGTAATAGTGGTAATGGTGGCGTGTCTATGAGAGATGAGGCTGATGGAAAATAATGAAACATAACAAAATAAATTAAATAACTTCTAAATTTTATTTTTTGAGAGTAATGTATTTTTTTAACTTTAAATTTAAATATGATACAAATTATAATTACAACATTGCTAGCCTTACAACTAATTTTATAATTTTCCTTACAACTACTAAGTCTTGTAACGGTAGTATTTTCCTTATAATTATACCAAATTACAATCCCTCCCCCCAAAGTATCCACCAAATCACATAGTGCACCCCAACCTACGGTTTGTCCCATAATGATATTTGACGTTATATTTTTTCATATTTTCTACCCTAGCCGCGACAATGATTAGAAAAGTCACGTTAAATAACACGTGGTCTTCCACGATGTTAACTCGAAGGAAATATTAGGAATTCGATGTAAACTTTTGGGGTGCTTAAAGTTCAAATGTTAAAATGGAGTGGGGTCCACAATTCTATTTTTCCTACTGAAATAAAATCTAGAGAAAAGACCAACCATTTTTTCTGATCTGCACTTTCCACAACAAAAATTAACCCATAACCCGATCTTGGTTTTATCCACTCCCTCCAAAATTTCTCTTAAATTTCTCTCTTAACCCAGATGATAGATATGCATTTTTCCATTTCATTGTTAATTTTCTTATCTTGATAATGAAAACAAAATAAACGAAAGATATGAAGAAAACAAAAACTCTTACCCATAGTTACACGTATTGGTCCCAAAGGGTACAATAATAAGCTAGAAGGGGGGTGTTGAATAGCTTATTTGACACTTTAAAATATTCTCAAGTATGTTCCTAAAACAAACACTTGCAATCTATCAAAGTGATTGAAGTAGCGGAAGTCTTGTAAGGAATTCATTTCAAGTATGCCGATTAATGACTATCGGTAGACTTGACAGAATACTCAAGTCTGCTGTTTAAAAGATAAGTAAAGGAAGTAAGAATAAGATCAAAGTAATAAGCAACAGATACAGAAGAACACAAGTATTTGAGATGGTTCACACTATAAAGAGTGCTACGTCCACCCCCAAGGCAGTCAACCTTGGATTTAAAATATACACTATGTTTTCCAGTAGTTCTATTACAAGGAATATTTCTAATGGATCGTGTACAAAATATTTGACTTGTGTTTGAGGGGTTTGGGAACTGAATATCTTGATAAACAAGATATTTAGTTCGTGCTGTAGAATAGTTTAAGGAAGACAACAATAAGAAGCTTTAAAATAACTGTTGAAGCAGATCTTCTTGTTGTTGTCGAGGACTTCTTGATCAGTTAATGATCTCTTGAATACACTGAGTATAAAAACTTAAGTTGTAGAATTTCAGAGCATTTTTGGACGGACAGTGTATGTTTTCTTCAGTCTTTAATGGAAGTATTTATAGCAGGAGCATTCTAGAGATCCATTGGAGAAGACGAAGAGTAACAGCTCTATTAGGTTGAATGCATTAAATGCATGGAGCTTTCTTGTAGAATTCGTCCTCACTGATACTGAGTCGAGAGTGGTGCAGAGTTGTTTTGTAGGAGTTGGTAGCCGAATAATCAGAATATCAGACCTGCAAGTGTCAGTCTGTTCGCCTGCTTTATTACTATTCAGAGAGTAAAAGTCTTCCAGCTTTTCTTGAAAGTTGTTTTAAGCGTGTCTGAGAAGTTTGGGGAAGTTTGAATTCAAATACGAAATAGTAAGAGATAATAATTGAATTAATCCACTAAGTTTTTGATGGGTCGGACACGTCATGCATTTGAGCGCCAGTAGACAAAGTCTACTGCTGGAGCAATACTGAAGTCTTCCACTGAAGGAAGGCTGAAGACTTCCGCTGAACCTGTGAAGCCTTATAAACTATCCTATAGCAATGTTTTATATATAGTTGCCACGCTAATTGATACGCAGCCCAATTAGCCACTAAAGTATAAAACAGATGTAATGTATGAACTGATGTAAATCAAAATGCAATTGAGAAACAACAACACGTCTCCATCTCCAATTTCATGTATGAAATTAGATCCACGTACCCACCTTCTCTGGTGAAACCCATCCACCACCAAAATCAATCAATTTCTCATCCCCCTTCATCCTTTTACATGACTTTACCTTTACTTTATCTCTCCTAATTCTTTAAATAAACCAACCTAACCGCCATGGCAGCTTCTATGAGGTCAAAATCATCTAAAGTCATAACTTCTTCAACATCTTCTCAATTTTGATACTTTGTTTTAAACCATATGCATATCGGCCGTATGCCCAATTTTCTCCTGCAAAATTGAAGAGTATTTCAATAAAACTCATAACTATTTCTCTTCATTCAAGCCCGTCGATCTCTCTTTGATGAACTCGTTAATAAGGTTTATGGGTTTTCTGTCAATTGCATGTTTTTTCAAGGGTTTTTAGTAAGTATACTCTATAGCCTTTGATTTCTACTTTAAGCACGACTTTTACAGGGGAGAGAATGAGGGAGATCGGAGATGGAGCTTGGCTAGAATCGAAGGAAGACGGCGCTAGAGTTATGATAGGCATGACCAGAATGGGAAGGGTTTGGGCCGGATATGGGAACTTGCACCCAGAGATGGTGGTGGCTATGGTGGGGCTAACTAGAAATTTTGGCTATTACGGTAGACCCAGAGATTGGAACTTACACAGGGAGAAGAGAGAAGGAAAGGGTGTGAGATTAGGGTTTGTACTTTTAATACATTTACTCCTTAACCAGATAAGAGAAATGAAATTTTCGCCCCGTACATAGAAGGCCACGTGCTATTTAACGTGAATTTTCTAACGTCCGTCAGTGGTAGGGTGGAAAATGGGGGGGGGGGGAGTAAAGTCAGATACCATTATCAGACAAACTTTACATATGGGTAAACTATATGATTTTGTGGATACTTTGGGGGGAAATTGTAATTTGGCCTTATAATTATTTTTGAATTATTAAAATAATTATTTTTATTTTTATTTAAAAACATATTCTAAATACTAAGTGGTTAATTAAATATTGAATTTAATAATTTATAGCCAATTCCCATTTTGTGCGCCAAACAAAATGACCAAACTAATCTTCATGTGACATACACATACCATTTTCCGTTACTATTTTTAACGCCCATAGACGGGAGGGGGAAAAGTCGGACAAATAGCTAAATAAGTTATGAAAGTGAGACACTTCGTAGGTTGGGGTGCAATGTGAGATTTGATATGTAATTTTGAGAGCTAATCATATTTTGGCCCCATCAAATTTAGTCCAAAATACAAATTACCTCCTAAAGTATCCACCAAATCCACTTTGGCCCACAATGTAATTTTTTAGCATTTTCATATTCCATGTCAAATTTGGTGATGAGATGTCATGTCTGGTAATCATAGTGTTAAACATGGTGTGGCGAATAATGATTAAAATTGAGAATTTGCTCCAATCAAACCATAAACAATATCAACGGTGTGTCGATGAGAAATTTGTTGGAGTTGAAGCTATGGACGATGAAAACGGATTGAACTATGGTTTGTCTCATCATTGTCGTATACGTATGTGATGGATTCAAATATGAGATTTGAAATTCATGGTGTATGCTTGTGTATTATGTTGTACGAGGGAGAAAAGGGGAAATTCTTGGTGTATGCATGGTGTATGCTTGTGTGTTATGTTGTACGTATTTAATTTTTTGGTGGGTTCTTATTCGTGGCGGCCTTGACAGCTAAGCGTGATTATCTGATCTTGAGTTCAATATATCTGATATGATTCCGCTCTATTTTTATTTATTTTTCTATATAATAATTTGAATAAAACATTAATACACTTTTGAGTTTTATCTCACTTAAAATTTACATACGAGGTCATTGTCAGAGAAGATGTAGAGAAAGCGTTGTCGGAGAAGAAGAAAAGAAAGTTTCTCTTTGGGTAATAAAAACAGAGAAAACATTGCAAAAAATGACTAAAATGTCCTACACGTGAAATATCATGTGCACATTAACGTCAAATTAGTAACATTCGTCGTGGCTATGGGGTAAAACTAGGAAATAATTATAAAATGAGATATGAAAATGATACAAAACTTAGGTTGGGTGGTAATGTGGGGCTTTATATATACTTTGAGGGAATTTCGTATTTTTAGTATAAGTATATATACTTTGGGTTTGAAAATTTGATTTCTCTAACATAATATATTATTTTCTATAGGGAGTCATAAATTTCATAAACGACATAAACAAAGTCTCCAACAGCAATGTGTTTATCTAAGATAGTAAGTTTGAATTATTTTCAATTCACACACTCATATAAGTGAATGAATTCATGTTTGGTAATGAAAAAAGAGAATGAAAATAACCAGAAAAAAAAAACAAATTTGTAGGATAAGTTGCTATACAATGAATAAAAGTATACATTATAAATGACCGGAAAACAAATATCAAAAAAGCTAAAAGCACAAGAGCACAATTTATAAGTTTCAAAAATTGTAATGAAAAATACCAAAAAAAACATCTAATAATTAAAAGTAAACAGAAAAATGAAGAAACTAGCAAATCATTTTTAAAAAATCATTAACACCACGTGCAACGCACGTGAACCTTACTAGTCTGCATAAAAGCTTAACATTTCGACGACCAAGAGCAACAACTCTAATCCGAAGTCTTGATTGTTTGATTGAGCTACTACTTATTTGTTTTAAATTGGATGCCCGGATATGATTTTGTCCCCCTAATTAATTTTGGGCCAATTTCGACAACATCTGCTGTAACTAAATGCATTGTCTCATGTCAGCAAATGTGAGTCTGTGAATTTCAGAATGCATATATATCAATTGAAAATATGCACATTTTTCTCCAAAACTCATTTACCACGGACTAAGTGTTCTCGAAAACCAAACAGCCCAACCACTGCGGATATATGACTGTGAAAAAGTTCATAAATCCTAAAATTTCAACTATATATAAGAAGATAAAAACTATTACCGCACAGAAGCTTTGACACAAAAACTCTGACAAAAAAATTATGAACATCACCGGCTACTACTCCCCTTCTCCATAGAAGAAATCCACATGCAAATAGACTCATTAAAACAATTATGAACATCACTACATGTGAGAATCCGAACCATACTTGTTTAACACACTACAACAAAAATGGTCTTTCACAACGTTTTTAAAACGTTGTAATAGGTCTTTAACAACGTTTTAAAAAACGTTGTGGAAACTAACGTTGTAATAGGTCTTTTTTTACAACGCTTTAAAAAACGTTGCAAAAAACGTTGTCTTATGTCATTACACAACAACATTGTGGACGATATTAAACAACATTTTAAAAACGTTGTTAATAATGTAACACAACGTTTATGAATAAAACGTTGTAAAAGGTTTACTACAACGTTTATTAAAAAACGTTGTATAAAGTTTTATACAACGTTTTATCAATAAACGTTGTCTAAAGGTTTCTACAACGTTTTGTTAGTAAACGTTGTGGAATGTTTTTTACAACGTTTTATAATAAAACGTTGTAAAAAACCTTCTACAACGTTTACTAAAAAAATGTTGTATAAAACTTTGTACAACGTTTATAAAAAAAACGTTCTAAAACATCTTACACAACGTTTTTTTAATAAAACGTTGTAGAAAACTTGAAACAACGTTTATTTATAAAACGTTGTATAAAACTTCAGACAACGTTTATGTATAAAACGTTGTAAAAAACATTCCACAACGTTTATTTAAAAAACGTTGTATAAAAACTTTCTACAACATTTATTTAGAAAAACGTTGTGAAAAACCTTTATACAACGTTTATAAAACGTTGTAATAGCTATTTTCCAAAAAAAAATATTAAAAGCAAATAAGGGGATCATTCTATTCCTGAAATATGTAACCTTATATGAGCAGATACATAGCCTGCAATTCTAAACGAGTTAACACTACATAGAATATAAAGCACTAAGTTTACAATGAATATAAGTTTGAAGTTCAAAATCATGATTATAGAAACTGAACAAGGCCACAGGAAAAAAAATATTTTCTGTATAAGTTATTTGTACTTTGTCATAATATTTTTGCCCTAAGCAATTCGGGATTACTTTACATCTAAAACCTGGGTTGAATCACAAAAGGAGCAACTGGGAGGATATTCAATAAGAAATTACATGGAAGTGACCATGTACCCTTCTCATCAACCACACAATTTCCCATGCACAATATAATCCCAAGTAGCAGCAAGACTGGATATAGTAAGTACACACAATCCAAGAAGCTACAATACTAACATTAACAGCGTTGGGCGTCGAAGGCGCCTTATAGAACACAGCTTATGCCACCTGTTGTGGGCTTCATCTAGGAGTCCAAACAAGAAAGTTTTGCTGCCTTCTCACCCAGTACTAGTGGTTAAGTGAATTCCCTTCCTAGCTAGCTGCCAACCACACTTTCCAAGTTCGCAAGTGCCACAAAATGGCTGTAGCCTCAACAAACAAATGGACTTCCACTGGGAGCTTGTTTTAGAACATCAGTGCAAGTTCCCAACATTAGGCGCATTTCAGGTTTTGTATCAGGACGAATATCCAGGACAGAAATTTTTTGAATAGTTACATAAAGGTCTGCTTCTGAAGCTGAAGTCACACGATATGACACCCAAAGACCCTCTAGCTGCAGCAATAACATGGAAGACTGAGCACATACCAAAGACAAGGGAATGAAGAATCATGTTTTAGTTAAACAGACAATCAGCCGCAGATGAGAGCTCATGATAGAAAATGATATATATCATAACAATTCAGCCAGAAGACTTGTCTCCCAATAATGATGTTACACTCACACACACATGTTCAGATGCCCCTTTGAACTTTAGATTTTAACTAAAAGTACCTGCATTTTCCGCCTGACAACATCAAGAGGATAAGTGAAAGTCTGGCCTAGTAAACCGGCAACTGATCCACATGCAAGTTTCACCAATATATTCTTCCTGTGCTCCTCAGGGACGTGGCTTTTCATTTCCTCATAAAAATAGAACTTCAAACCGGCGTATGGAAAGATTCCGTAAAGCGATGGAGCTGACAGAAAAAAAATCACTAGTTAAATGAGAAAACCTAGCAGGGATATAAGCAGAACCATGAAAAAGAAGCACCAAAACTACAACATACCAACACCGCGGTAGAGGCCTCTTAGCCCAGCCTCCCTATAGGTCTTGGAAAAGCAGTCTGAGATTCCTTTATAGACTTGTTCAAAAGCAATTACCCCTTGAACATGCAATTTCGGAGACCCCACAACCTACAACCAAAAGAAAGGTGAGAGAGAGAGAGATTTCAAACAAGATGAACAATCAACGTTTTATTAAGAAAACTTTTGTACCTGATAAGCCAATTTAGTTCTGACCAAATTAAGAGGATAGGTAAAAAGCACCGCAGTTCCTCCAGAAAATGATCCAGCCACAAGATCAAGAACTGGGCCGCTACCAATGCCCGCTCCCATTAATATTAGAGGAGTTATGTGAAAGCAAACAATTTTTCTAGCAGAAGATCAAACTATACCATTATCTATACTCATTGCACCAATGCAAACCAAAAATAAAGACAAAATCATACAAAGTAGACAGTGAATTATCAAAATTTATCATTTTCTCCTCCAAGCAGAAATTGAGTGACAAGCTGATATAACTATGTGCAATGATGTAGTGTTATCTCCTCCAGTACAACAATATCTGTAATGTCAAATAAAAAATGTATAGGAGCACACTTTGTCCCATTACTAAATCTTCGAATGCATACAATATTGTTCTCAGTTCTCACTGTCCAGAAGCAACAATACAACAGACCGTCACCCACATCCATTATGTTCATCTGATCATCATTACTTCATTAGTGTTTTTGAATAAGATCTGAAACAAGTATATAGAATCCGCAGCTATGATGCCAGAATATAACACTTCCTTACAGAAAGGATTACTTTATAAACTCTTTCTCAGAAATGAAAACCCTTCAAAAAAATATTACACCCTCATTTTAGAACAGATCCATCACTAACTTGATCAAGATCACAGAGAACCTATAAAGCATAGCACTATAACCTTCTGCTCTGTTAAGAATATAGGAGTCGAATTTGGTAACTTACTTGATGAATCTAGGAGTCGAATTTGGTAACTTGAGTGCCACTGCTGAGAATCTTCCTGCAGGACAAGAGGAAATGAGGTACTAACAAATGAGTGAAATGTTATAAGCCCGGGTGATATGACCGACCTTGCAATGTTATAAGATGATGCTTCCAGAAAACCAGAATGAATAGAAAATGCTCAAGTTACGGTTAGCCTTTCACCTGCTTTCTTTGTGAAGAATACCCAACCCGAATCCTTGCTCCTAAAAAATGAATTCCTTATTAGACATTGAAAGATGACCGCCAGTGCAGTAAGCAACAAGTGTGTTACTAATTCATATTGATTTTATTGACTTAAGCCATTTAATTCACAGGGTTTGTACACAGTTTTAAACACATTCAATAGAAAATTTGATATCATCATTGGGATTGATTTTTCTTCTCATATAAAATTGGATAAAGATGAAAAAACAGTGTATAGTCCAGCAGAAACAGAAATAGGAACTGAAACAAAAAACAGGCTGATGATTGAATGAATCTGTAACAGAAACAGATAAAACAGAAGCAGAAACAGGCTGTTTTAATGCAGTTTATATGAATGTCCAGAAACAGGTTTGTAGTTTTTATGAAAACAGAAACAGAAACAAGCACAGAAACTGAAACTGAAACAGGTATGAATCTGTAATTTGAAACAGAAAAAGATTATTTATGTTCTGAAATCGGTATGTACAAACAGGTTAAGTGGTTTAGCCCAATCTAATTGGTTTGACCATTCCTAATTACATTGATTAGCCTAGACTAATCCTACTTAAGTGGGCATAGTATTGGTTGAGTTTATATAACCCTAAATGTGTTTTAATTAAACTATATTTTCTATAAATTGAATGCCTATGTGCTCTATTCAGTCCTCAGAACAGACTCAGGTGCAACAATTAAGGTATAGATCTTCTAGGCAGAACCATTCCTGCTTGGACATGATATTCTCTACACAATGTTAGTGGTTCACTGTTCACATAAACAATGCTTGGTATTTAAAGTTCTTCTTAACTGTTATGGTTTCTTGCTATATTTTGTTTTGAGCTTGTCGGTTAGCATAAAACATGGTCACTATATATACGTAGCATTGCAATTCCAGTAGTGAAGAATCAGCTATTTACCAGTAACCCATCACTATATATCCCAAATAAAATATTCCTTGTGACAGGCACTGGAGTTTAAATTTATTAATGTCAAATGCTCAAGTTTATGTTTCTGACAGAAGAGAAAGGTAATATTTCATAAAGCTGACCCCCCAAGTTATTGGGACCAAGGTTGATTTGAGTTCAGTATAGAAGAAAAGGGAAAACATAAAACAAAACTATACACAGAAATTTCTCACCTCAATCTTTTCTTTCCTCGCAACTGACTCCCAATCCTTTGCTGCAATAAAAGTTTTCCATAAGAATCAACCTAAACTTGGAATCCTTGTCCTTCCTGTTCCTCTCCAAATGCTTCCTAATAGCAACTGCTTTCTTAATGAGGTGGTAAAGGTCCTCGGGGATTTCAGGAGCAAGCGCTACAAAGAGAAAATTGAGAAAAACCAGTTAGCTATTCACTTTCCGAGCTCATAGGCTAAACAACTAGAAGTGACATCAAAGAGGAAGAGGTACCATGGGCCTTGAGTATCCGCAAAATCTTGCTGCCGGTGACACTCTTCACCTGAGCAATTCCATGAGAATCACGAAGAATAACGCCAATTTGGGAAGGGGTAAGACCCTTCTTGGCAAACTTGCAGATGTTTTCCTCAACCTGAAAAACAAGAGTACAAAATAAGCCCCAAATCATACAAATAGCAATTGAAAATAATAGTTAACTCATAAACCTAAGGTCAATATAGTCTACAGAAAACCAAGATAATGGCAATATCACATTTTTTAAGCCTGCAGAAGTCCATAGATTGTCCCAACAAAAACATGAGGGAAAAAAATTAGAAATCAGAGCAACTAAATCCCACATTCAGGGACAATTAAGAAGAAATGACAGTGGTAACACACCTTCAATTTCATAAGATATAATGAAAGCAGCATTATGCATGATTCACCACAGCATGGAAAAACTCAAAATCCATAGCCAATTGATAATGGAAAAGGAAGGGCTAATCCAGAACCCTTCAAAATGTTCGCCCTGTTTATTTGGTTCCCATATCAAGATTCTAGTGGCCTATATTTTTTTTTTTATGAAATCTCCAAATGGTTATTTTCATTTGTCCATATCAGTTTATGCTGCTACATTTGCTGTTTCTCTGTAAATTATGGCTCCTACTCTGGGAAAAATGTTTGAGGGTTGCTCTAAATATTCCGAAAGAGGAAAAGGGGGGAGGGGCAAGGGAGAATCGAAAAACTCAAAGGTTGCTCCCTGATTTACTTGTTGAAGAGGTACACAACACTGAATATAAAGAACCCAGCCATCGTAGAAAATGAAGCTCCGTAATAAGGGAATGCTGTTGTAATAAATCTTTCGTATTCATTATGTCCGAAGGGCTGTACTGGAATCTGTTTTGAAAGTGATACAGTCCGTCTGTCAGTCAAGGCTAAACCTCAAGAAAGAACCCTAAGCAAAAATGGCGAAGCTCGTCATCACCACCTTCATCGCCTTGATCTCACTCCTCTTCGCTCTCAGTCACTCATTTTCTCACTCCATCTTCTTCAATTCTCTTCAGTCACGTGGATTCGAGCTCGATTTCAAGCTCGCGATGATCCTAAGATCTCTCTACAGAGATATGGCCAGTATTTATATGACGGATTAATTCTGTTTTCTCCCACCGCCGAACGGCTCGGAGGATCGCTGGATTTGGCTGGTGTTTTAGATTTTGCTGACTCTGGACATGACTTGATTGTAGCGGCTGATGCTAATGCGTCTGATTTGATCCGAAATATTGCCGCCGAGTGTGGTGCTGATTTTGATGAGGATCCTACTGCAGTGGTATTGATCACACTGGCTATGCTGTCTCAAAAACCGAGGGAGATCACACATTGATTGCTGCTGATGATTTTATCCAGTCTAAAGCAATTTTGGGGAGTGCAAAAATTGAGGCTCCCGTGCTTTTTAAAGGGATTGGACATTCATTAAACCCAGCAAATAACGTGGTTGTGAAGGTTCTCTCATCTTCTTCTTCAGCATATTCTGCTAGTCCAAAGACCAAGGTCTCAAGCCCACCATCATTGACTGGATCTGCCATCTCATTGGTTTTAGTGGTGCAGGCTAGAAACAATGCACGAATTATAATCTCAGGCTCTCTGGATATATTCAGTAATAGATTGTTCAAATCAAGTGCCCAGAAGGTTGGGAGCTCAAAAAAACACGAGAAATCTGGTAATGAACAGTTTGCTACTGAAATTAGCAAATGGGTCTTCCATGAAAGAGGTCATCTGAAGGCTGTCAATGTTAGACACCACAAACTTGGTGAAACCAATGAACCTGCAATTTACAGGATCAATGATGACCTGGAGTACTCTGTAGAAATCTACGAGTGGTCTGGAAAAAGCTGGGAACCATATGCTGCTACTGATGTTCAGGTTCAGTTTTACATGATGAGCCCCTACGTGCTAAAAACCTTGTCAACTGATCAGAAGGGTCGGTACCACACTTCATTTAAGGTGCCTGATGTTTATGGGGTTTTCCAGTTCAAGGTTGAGTATCAAAGGCTTGAGTATCAAAAAATGCCAAAGATATATTTACAGCTGTACAGTGACCCACATAATTCTGGGTTAAGCAACTAATTGGTGATTCTTAAAGAACGTTATTATTATCAATGCACTAACATTGCTATCTCAATTATGATTTAGTCCCGAGCAGCCACAACAACCACGTATTGGAATTTACAAAATCAGTTTCTCAACAGAAAAAAGTTGGTTATTGCAGAGTGTTTTAGAATATTATTGTGTTGACAATAATTCTGGCATTATAGTGCTCCTCCAATTTTTTGGGTAACAATGGTACTTTGTGATACATATAAGCAAAAAAATTAATGAAAAAAATTAATAATTATTATACTGCAAAAAGGAAGAAAAAAAAAAGACAAAAGAGCACCTAAATTAGTACGAAACTCATGAGAAGTTCAAAGAAATTAGCTCACTTCTGGTTGTCCAGTCACACACATCATCCTGGGACATGAACAAGGCAAAAAGTCTGTATCTCTTAAACTGGTTAGACACTGGACAAACTGATTGCTCCTTGACTTATGGATATTGTCCTCGGTGTGCACGTACAGAAGCTACTCATATGATTTTCATGAAATTCGTCCATTAAGTGGAATCTAAAGGACTTCCCTATCTGCTCAGAAAGTGAGTTGGGTGGAGGAGGGGATCTTATTTCTGATTCACATTGAGTTATGTGAGGAGTTAGATTTTTCTTTATAAAGAGACTTATGTTATTCTCTCCATTTTACTTTTCTGCCATACTCCTTGCACTTTCTTGTACGATATCAGAAAAGAAGGTGGCTTTTACACAGGTATACTCAAGCCCTTCATCATTTCCCCAATTCGCAACTATTCGGGCACGAGTTCACAACCAGTTTTGCATTATTTGCTATGGATATGGCATTATATAATTCTCACAGACTTTTTGACGAACAGTTAACACTTACGACATTAAATACCCATCTAAGGTGCCTCTACATATGATTTTCCCAGCATAATCATGATGGTACCAAAATCAATTTCAAAAATGAAATCACACAAACATATCTATGAGTTAGCTAGAGAATTCAAACTGGGAGAAAGGACTTTGGACTAACCAACACAAAAAATAAAAAGGGGAGGGTAGGTCGAAGCGCACTAGTCACCGCGTAAGTTACCTACTCATCTCCAAGCTCAATCTATTAAAATAGAATCTAACAGTGTATATTTATTGTGCTTTAATACATATTTGTATATGACTGCCTGCAACAAATCAATCAGCATGCCAACTTGTGCACTAACAAACTGGGGGAGACAAATGCAAATGGTCTAGGGCACAAATTACATAAGGAAATAGAGAAATTCTTACTTGATGAACGCCTATCGGTGATGTAACAACTTCAAGGGACCAAAGAAGCCCTAATCACAGATACAAAACCCAAAATTCTTCCTACAAAATCTGCAAGAAAGGAGAAGAGAAACAGGGATACATCAGTACGCATTTTTTATGCGATTTACATTAAAATCTTCGGACTTACCTTGTTGATGCAAATGATTCAAGAGAGAGGGCTTGGAAGAAATGTTGGACTATGTGCTAGAAAGATACGATCGGTGAGTTTGTTTTAGTAGTGTAAATGACTTGGCCGTAGTATTGTGTAAATGATCTACTTGGCCGAAAAATTAGAGTGGGGGGAAATTATGCCGCTTATGCCGCCATTTTTTTTCATTTCAAGTGGGTGGAATTTTAAGTTACTAGTAACTAGTAATGTTACCTGTGTCATAGATAACGTGAAAATGAATTAATATGTACTTATAATTTGTCTAAATTAATTATGATAACAGTTAAAAAGAAAAAAACAAATATTTCAAATTACAAAACTTATGATTTTTTAAAAAATTATTTGTATACGAAATTGTGGGTCGGAAATAAATTAAATTGATTAAGTTAATTACGATAACAATTAAAAAGAAAAAAATTAAAATAGAAATATTCTAAACTTAGACATAAATTAAATTGGGATTCAGTTTCAAAAAATAAATTGATTAAGTTAATTACGATAATAGTTAAAAAGAAAAAAGACAAATATTTCAAATTACAAAACTTACGAATTATTTTTGCATAAAATTGATTAATTAATTAAAATATCGAAAAGAAAAGGGACGTGGGTTTGGTGGAGGAAGGATTAGCGGCCACCAATCGTGAATAGTGGAGGGAGTTGGAGAGAGAGATGAGGTAGTTACTCAACCGCCGTACACACATGTGAACTCGGGGAGTGATAATTACCGTAGGATCTCAGTAAAGGAATCAATCTCAGCCCCTAAATAGCTTTTGTCAATTGCACATGTGCGACTATGAGCTGTATTGTATTATAGATTTTAATAAAACGTTGAGTTAGGGATCGTGAAATAAAAGTTGAGTTAGAAAACCGTTGTGAGTTTCAATAGTAGTAAGCGTATTAATTACACAACGATTTTTCTCCGAACGTTGTGCTTAAAAGTGATGCGCAGCCTCACGCTTGATTATCTTGATCGCTTGGACCGGTACGTGGAAAAGAGCTTAACTTTTGTTGGAAATGAACTTAAAAAGGAACAATGTCGAAGATAGAAACCTAGATATATTGTAGAATCGCAAGTGCACGGAGGACTTTCTCGCAAGAATTATTCGACCCTATCAAATGCCCTGGGTTACACGAATATTCTTGTGGGATAAGACTAAAATTGCACTCCTATTTATGGCACTGAAAACGGGAGACTACTGTTTTTCATATTCTACTATTGCAACTGATTTTTAAATATTGAAATAGATCACACCTTAAAGTTTCGGGGGCGTTGCCCCCGAACCCCTAAACCAGGGCCCTTCGCCCCTGAACCCAGACTCGCTGACTGGGCAGCGAGACCCCCGCCAGGGTTATTCGTTTGCGAGAACAATAAGTTGAAAGGAAACAGAACACTTTGATTGTTATCGAGAGATAAAAATGGTGAGGGAAACCCTAGCATCCTCTTCAATGGCCATCGGTTCATCATCAGCAGCAACGACTACCCAAATTGCCCGACCAATCTCCTTTAAACCAACTGGAGCAGTTAAAATCAGATGCAAACGGAGCTCGAAATTACAGGAGGTCCGATTCGAAAACAAGAGCAGCGGCTATGACATTTAACAATCATGGTTTTGCGAATTTGGGACAGAAATTAACGACCTGGAGCAGGAGCGAGGTCGGATATGGTGGACAGCGGCTTCATTTATGGAAGTGAGATTGAGTGAGAAACAGGCATGTTGAAATCCCTCCATCACTGCTCGCCATTCATAACCAGGGACAATTGATGGAAACCTGAGATTGGAGAAGATGGGAGGACTTGGCCGGAATAGAGTTGGCGTGAGAGGATGGTGATGATGATTGGAGATGATGGCGATAGGTGGTGAAGCGAAGGAGGCCGGCTGCTTTGACTAGGGCAGGAAAACGGTCGGTGACTTCGATGGAGCTTTGGTTGTGGAACAAATTGGCGATAGCGACAGGGAGAGGAGATGGCGGGGTTGGTTTGGCCTGAGAAGATGACGCCGGATTCAAAGAGAAGGGGGACGCCGACTGCAGTTGTGGAAGCGATTGGGGCAAACAGGTCTGGGGCGGTGTGAGAACATGATGGATCAGAGACGGCCTGGAGAAAATAGGGGGGTTGGACAGCTGGGTTCCTTCCTGCAGATTTAATAATGAGCGATTGAGAGAAAGCGAGAGGACAAAGATGGAGGAACAGATGTTACAGATCTGTGTGTGTGTGAGAGAGAGAGAAAGAGAGGGATGAAGATGAACTATGTTTTAACATTGTTTTTTCCTATTTTACCCATAAAGTTAATGTTATGGTCTAATGGGCGTTAGAAAATGAGTTTGCTTGCACTTGCAACAAAAAAGTAGGGTGGCCAAAATAGATGATTCAAAGTTTCGTTGGCTGAATTGCAAAAAGGGGTAAAGTTGGGCGGCCCATTTGTGTGTTTTGCCGGTGACTCTACAATTTTTTTCTTTCAATTTAATTATTGTACTTGACAACATATCGCTCATCACCCCATCAAATTTTTCAGACGAAAAGTTTAAAACAATTGTAGAAACCTGAAATTACCCTTATACTTAAATCACAATTTAGCCAGCCTACTTTCCAACTTTTTGCAATAAGGTGACTACAAACAAAATCAATTTAATCATTGTATTTAGCAAATATAGCACATTCATCACTTCATCTAATATTTTGGATGGAAAATGCTTGAAACAATTATAAAAACCTGAAAATACCAACAAAAATTATCATATCCAAAAAGTCTTAAAATCATAATTTTTCATACCAAAAAATCCAAAAACATGTCTATGAAAAGAAATTCTTTAGTTAAAAACTTTTATTTTGAAGAAAATTCATTTTTTTCTATTTATTTATGAAAATTATATTAAGAATTGTATTGCATTTATTATTATTAGAAGAAATTTTGGACTATTTGGTATTAAGTTTGAAGCTTTTTAGATAGATTAATTATTTTTGAGACTCTTTATATAGATATGAAAATTTTTTAGTGGGACTTTTTGATATTTTTCCCAATTCTTTTGTAGAGATTATTGCAAAAGTGAGAAACTAGGGTGACCAAATTGCGATTAAGCCAAAACAATTTGATTTTGCAAAAGTGTAAAACACAACAATATTACAACATTTTGTCAAAAACGTTGTTTAAGACATATTACAACGCTTTCCTAAAAAATGTTGTGTTAAGTTACCTAATACAACGTTTTTAGAAGAAACGTTGTTTAAAATGACCCTATGACAACGTTTTTGCAAAAAAACGTTGTGTAAACTCTATCACAACGTTTCTGGAAAAAATGTTGTGTAAAATATATCACAACGTTTTTGGAAAACGTTGTGTAAACTATATCACAACGTTTTTGGAAAGAATGTTGTGTAAAATATATCACAACGTTTCTGGAAAGAATGTTGTGTAAAATATATCACAACGTTTCTGGAAAAAACGTTGTGGAAACTATATCACAACGTTTTTATAAAAATTGTTGTGTAAAATCTTTCACAACGTTTTTGGAAAAAATGTTGTGTAAAATGACCATAGCACAACGTTTTAAAAAAAATGTTGTCTAAAATAACCCCTATCACAACGTTTCTGGAAAAACTGTTGTGTAAAATAACCCCTATCACAACGTTTTTTGAAAAACGTGTGTAAAATGACAATAAGACAACGTTTTTCGAAAAATGTTGTCTAAAATGACCCTATCACAACGTTTTTTAAAAAACGTTGTGTTAAATGACCCTATCACAACGTTTTTCAAAAAACGTTGTAAATAAAACGTTGTGAAAGACCATTTTTGTTGTAGTGACATGCTCTCGTTGTTTACTTAACATGTCTAATATGTTCACCATTCATGCTTGTAAGATATCTTCCCTGACTACCTTGGTTGTGTGACTTTTGCTAAGTTAGGTTGAAAGACTTATATGCCTTGTACGTGCTTATCTTGGGTCCTTGTATTCATGCCTTGACATTTCGAGTTCCTTTCTAAGTCATTGAGAGTCTTAACTTCTTGGCTTTAAGTTCCTTGGTATTGAACTTAGTCTTTAACATGCTTAGATTGAATTTCATGCTTAGTTTGTTTAGCATTCATGATCGTTAGTTGTTTACGTCATTCCCGACTTTCGTTTTCTTGTATTCCAACTTGTTTCGAGAGAGTTTTGATTGTGTTTTGAGTGTTGGTTTATCCCCCCTTGAATTGTTTGGGTTGTTTGGGGGTCATTCTAGGCCAAATTTGAGGGCTTTTAAATCTGGAGACCTTGTAGACGCAAGGTGATTTGGGCTTGCCCTCGCATGGAGGGTAGTAGCTTGGAGAGTAGTGTTCTGGTGACCTTGCGGAGGCAAGGTGGAAAGGCCTTGCGACCGCAAGCCCCCCGTACCAGCACTTCGGGATTTTCTTATTTTTGAATTTTGGCTTGAACCATTGAACCCAATTCGAACCCCCTCATGTATTGTGACCTCTTTACGTTTAATTTCAACCTTTGGATGTGTTTTAATCAAAGGACAACATGAATTGACCAATAGAAACCTTAATAACTCTTGGTGAGGATTGACCCCTTTGTAGTGACTTCATCTCCCCAAACTCAAGAATCAGCCATTGTCATCCTCCATTGTTATTTGCTGGTTCCTAGAGAGAAAAATAGTGAGCTTGAAATCATCCATCTTGCTTGCATGATTGCCGGAGATCCGGCCATCGGATTTTCGATTGGAGACCACCAAATCGAAGCCCTTGCTCCCTAGTTTCTTAATCCTTGATTTATTTTGTCATCCAACTGTTAGATTTCGAATAAGATAAGCACCTAATCCCCTGTTTTTGTATGCTCAATATCAAGCATGCTCCCTTCATGATAGTCTCTATGTACATGCTTAAGAAGACATGCACCATGTTAATAACTTGAAATTCCTTAAGTTAATTTTCTGTAAATTTTGGGTTAATGACTCATAATTGATAATTTGGACCTATGTCTAGAATTAAATATGTTCTAGAATGGATTTGGGATAACTATTGTTCTTGGACTTGTTGTGAATTATAACTTTAAAAATTATGAACATGTTAGGGTTCACAATTTGGGAACTTTGACCTTAATGGGCTAAAAGTCATGAATGACTTAATTGTCTAATTGTAAATGAATCGAGAACATAGAAAAGAGTCATGAATTGCGTATAGCATTCATCCTCTACTTGGAAATAATTTAGCGATAACTCAACGGAGTTGCACTTAGAGAGTCATTGAACAATACCGACTCTACAATCAATCCCTACGACGTTTAGAGTTCAATTGAATTGTAAATTATTTCTTGGGAATTCTTAATGTGATTGATCTCATGCTTGACTTGTATATCGTAGAGTAACATGCCTACTTGATTGGACGAGTCGCTCTTGTCGACCTCGCTCCCTTACTTGATTTATTACATGAGTAAACATCTACTTGACTCGGACGAGTTCGCTCTTGTCCAACTTCGCTCCTTATTTGATTTTGTGTGACAAGTAAATATCTACTTGGCATACCATTAGTCCAACTGGCATAACGTGAATTGTCTTGATGGTCAACGATGCATCGCCGTCATGAATTGCGAGATTCATGGTAGTGATGGGTCGCCACACCATAATCATGCACACACCCTTCACTGCTGATCACAGTGGAGAAGAGTACCTTGTCGTAACCAATGGGCACTTGGAACAATACTATCGTGGTCGATGTATCATACACGTACATCCGACAAATACAATCGTGATAACCTTGTCTATTTCAGGTCTACGAAGCGGCACCGGTTCCATAACATATCCTTATCCTATGTGATTTATTTAAGCACTTATGTGAAAACAACGTGCTAGTATGACCCTGCTTGGTACGTGCTATGTATGCCTTGCATTATATCATGTCATGCATATTGGTGGCTTACAAAGTCTTTATGACTTACCCCCTCCCTTTTACTGTTTTAGATCCTAATCATCCAGACCGTCTCATCGAGGTTGATCGTCTACTCTTGTTCGTGATCGCGCGCCTAGAGATGGTAGCGTTGGCTTTTGGTTTCTCTTTTGGCAAGGACGTTTGGGTTAAAGCAAGTCACTTAGAATTCGCTTGGGAATGTGTAATTGTAATGACTTGTTCTTGCGTAGACTAAGACTAATAGTACTACTTATGTTTCTAGTTATATGCCGGTACCTGTAGGTCGAGCCTTGCTTGCATGTATTGGTTCACTAGTTAAGACTTCCGCTGAGCGTCCCATTAGCTCTTATTTACTTTTGTTGTTCCTCCGGCGTGTTTAGCTGTTGAGGTGTATATATATTAGCATGAATTGTTTAGTTGCTGGGTTCCGGTTGTAAATTCGCCGATGACTTGGTTTATTTGCTATTAACTGTTATAACATGTTCTAAAGTTTTGAATTATTCCAGCTTTTTAGTGCCGAGTTGTGCTACGTGTCCAATGTTGCGTCACGTCTGTTTTGTTAATTGAGTCCTTGCTTGCTTGTCTTGTCCTTACTTGGACTGCACGACCCGCGATTCCTTCTCGGGGTCAGGGTTGGGCTGTCACACTACAACTTCACAAAGAATTATTATATTCCAGTCTAAAAGGAATAAGAAATTGCAAAACATGGACGAGTCCATCTTTTCATGCTTCTGGTACACCACCATGCCCATAAGCTTTCTTGTGCAAAACATGGGCGAGTCCATCTTTCATGCTCCTGGTACACCACCATGCCCACTATAAGCTTTCCTGTGCTAGTCTTGAAGAGTTGAATTATTCAAATCAAGTCTCGTAATCCCTTGTGACTTGATTAATTGTTGTTGTATATTTTAATGTAAGGGAAAAATTAGATTTATACTTCAGAACAAAATATAATTTTTCTCAACAAAAATTCAACACATGTAGTAAATTTGTTAAGCTCGTTTGATTTTTCTCTTCTCTTGAAGGAAAACGAGTAAAATTTTGATTAACAAGTGAATTACCAACCTACCAAAGAGAAAATACAAGATAGAAATTAGTATAATAAAAAAAAAGTTCTGTAAAGATATATTATAGTTACAATCTACCTCCATAAAATGGAATGGTGGGGTGTATGACAATGAAGACCCTTCAGTAGGATAAGATGCCCTTGAAGTAGTCTTAGCGACTTCATTTTCCTAAACATTGAAAAGTACGTAAAAAATGTGCATGCAACCACAAGATACATTATATATATATATATATATATATATATTTCAGAATTTTTTTTAATTTTTAATTTTTTTTACCGGCCATTAATTGACTCAATTGTTAATAATTCATAAACAACATAAAAGCTTGTGGAAGTTGCGACAAGGAAGATAACAAATTGTTCTCTACGTACGAAAGCGTCAATCCTGGATTATTCCCATTGTTAAAAGTGTGTATCTGCATTTTTATTGTTTTACCAATATGAAAACACACATTTTCACAAATATTAAAAACAAGAAAGAAAAAAAGTAAGTAAATGAAGTATTAGTTATGAAAACAAACCTGATCATTTAGTTCACTATGTGTTGTTGCATTAATTGATGAAGACACGTTAGCTTGCTTTTGTTTCGTTCTTTGCTTACTCTTCTCTAGGCCACTCCTTGTCCTTTTTCCAGATGTGACAGGTTTGTCTTCCTTTTTCTTCCACCTTCTTATCATAATTCCACCAGGTACATATTTATCTTCCTTCAATCCTCGTTCAATGTCACCCATTGCTCCAATATTTTCCTTTTCACGGACTTCCAATTGTGAATTTTGTTTTGCCTCCAGTCTTGGCACATCATCTTTTGTCCCGGTAGATTTTGGTCTAGAAGCATGTGATACATTTTGACTATTCTCCAAGCTTGCTTCAATTTCATCCATCAACTTGAGAAAACCATTTTTAACAATTATGAATTTCTCCACTGTTAAAGCAGCACGAGTTGCTAAGTGATTATTTGTGCTACATGGTTCCTTGTGTCGATCTCCAATCACTTTCTTTTCATCTATTTTGTTCATACACCCAAAACATTCTATTCCCACCGATGACAGTTGTGCGACAACAATATTTTTTTTGCTGCTTTAGTCCACCTCTTCTTAATGTAAAACACCGGGATTTGTGAATATTTCTTGAAGAAAGCACTTTTAGCGCATGAGAACATAAAATCCCTGCAAACTCAAACTTTTTGCAACTACATGTAACTTAATTTTCACATGAAACATACCTTACGGTGTGCTCATATTTCTTTCCAAAAGGATAACTTTATATTGAGATGTTTCTCCAAAATCACCACACAATTCAAGCTTAGAATCGTATGCCTTGCGCAACTCATCTTGAACTAACTCAAACACTTCATGCGTGTAAATGCTAGATGCATGCCTTAAAATTTGAACCCGAAAAGAAGCAACGGGTGTACTCTGGCTTGATCTTAAATATGCTTTCAACTCCTCGTACCGACGATCATCGACTAATCTATCAAAATGATGGAAAAACTGTAAGAAATTATGCTTGCAGTTTACATATCGTTTAAGAGCACTATTCATATTTTCAATGCGTTGAGTAGTTGTCATATCAACACAAAATGATTGACGCCTATAAACGAGTGCCCATTTTTCTCTTATTTTGAACAACCTATCCAACCAATCATTACTTTGAAGCCCATACTTTTCCAACATTTTATGCCACCCATTCATAAACTTTTCTTCCTCTTTGTAATCATAAATACAAGAACTGAAGTCCTTAGAAAAACTAACAAATCTTGAAAACACACTACTCGGATGAATGGTTGCATTTTGGTATATGTTCCATAAGCACAAACGATGACATGTTCCAGGCCATACTTCTGCCAATGCCTTGGCCATTGTAGCATCTTGATATGTAAGAATGGTTTTAGGTTTTTCCCCCAACATAACTCTAGAAAAAGTATCAAATAACCAAATAAATGTTGCAGCTATCTCATCATACAATAAAGCTGCACCAAAAATAATTGTTTGCTTATGGTGGTTTACACCAACAAAGAGGGCAAATGGTCGGCCATCCTTATTTTTCTTATAAGTCGTATCAAAGCATATGACATCTCCAAAATGAGTATAATCAACCATCATCTGTGCATCAACCCATATTATATTAGCTATTAAGCCATCTTCATCAACTTGAATTGCGTAAAAGAAGTTAGAATCATTTAAGAGCTTCTCCTGCAAGTATTCTAATACACCTCCAGTATCACCTATCTCCATCTGTCGAGTTCTCTTTGAACACAAATAGTTTTTGTAATCTTGAAAAATAAACCCAACATTTTCATGACCTCCAATTTGTTTTTCAATTAAAGCAAAACCCGCTTTCGGAGCTATTCCTGAGCTATCTAGATCGTCTGCTTGTAAGGTTAGTGCACCAGTGATAATTCTGTGGGATCTCAACAAGTGAGTTTTAGACGTACTAACTAGTTGATGACTATTATGATCAACAACAAAATCAGTAACCTTATATTTACCCATCGTGTACTGTGAGCATCAATCCTCATCTTTGCACCACAGCCATTTCTTGTTTTTGGGCGGTGAGACTTGGTAGCACAATCTCTTTTATCCTTTTTTTCTATGTCCTTCACAAGAACAAACAAATGTTCGATCAACTATCGTCCCCCGCTCCGTATGGACAGTGTGTCTTCTAACACTAAATCCAACTAACTCCGCATATTCATTGTAAAATTCATAAGCTGCCTCTTCACTATCAAACTCCATACCAACTTTTGGAGTATTTGCTTCGAGAATAATTGATTGATTTTTTAATTACTTATAGCATTCTCTCCACTATCATTATCAAAAATTTCTATTTCTATATGTGTCTCTTGCTCTTGGGAACAAAATTCCAATTTGCGTTGTACGGTAGTCTTATTAGTAATATCTTTATCCATTACTTATATGGCAGAAATTAACCTGAAATCGTTACATTTGTGTAAGAATATGAGAAACATCTACTCCTAGGCTGCATAAATCTTACTCAAACGAATGAAAAGGAGATTTGAGTAACATGAAGACAAGAGTTAACATTTATTTGGTAAAAATGCAGGAATTTACTTCCCTTTTTCGTATCAAATAAAGAATGTAAAGAATAGACGTAAATGAAGTGCAAAAATTTAAATGGAAAGAAACTGCAAATGAGATGGATCAAAGTAAGTTTCTGGATCATAAACCATTCTTGCATAAATTCAAATGTAAAGAAACTACAAATTACCTAAAAACATGGAAAAGGAAAGCACCTTAGCTAATTAATTTGTATTGACAAAAGATACAAACGCTTTTAGTATGAGTATCAATGACCCAGTTTTAGAGGAATCCATAATCTGTACCCCCATAGTGATCTCCTTTCCCAAACTTGCTAACCACTTGCACCCCCTTCTTCTGCATCTTCACAAACTCAACTTGACGGTCCATAAGCGGTTTTATATTTCTTAATTATTATACTTTTGAAACATGGACTTTTTGGGGTGGAACTGATGAAGTATATTAGAACTCAAATCGTAGTATAACTACATATATAACACATAAATCCCTATATTGGTGAATAGCTCTAATGATCACTAAACTTTAATTGTCTTAAAATGCAATTGGATCACTAAATATAAATTTTTTTTGCACTTGGGTTAAAATTTGCAGAAATTGTTAATAGACAAATGATGTCATGCAATTAATCTTGGTATGTGTGTTTGACAGCAAAGTGGAGGGATGAAGATCACAATCACTTTCCTTCTCAAAAGAAAGGAAAAAAGAAGCAACCTTTACTTAATAAACATATTTCTTACATGGTTTGTTTGGTTTGCGGGAATCAAGAAAAAGAATCCAAAAAACAGATATGTTCAACACACTGTATACATAATATGAAAACACATAATCCTAGTCAAAACATGGCCTTGTTAATTGTATATATTTTGCATGCACGAGGTCACAGAATCATCACAAGCTTTCTACTCAATCTGAAATGATATTAGCGTCTCTTATGACATATCACCACCGAGACATTTCATCAAACATTCACAAGGCACAATATAAAGTCTTACCCCCAATTCAATTCATATGCAGTGATTCTTACGTTGACAATTAAATCAAAATATTGCAGGTTAGAGCTTTATACTTACTAATTTTGATTCGCAAGTCGGGATTAGGAGCTTCGAAACTGGAAATTTTTTTTCTTTTATAGTTGTAGCTACTCTTGAATTTTATGGAAAAAATAGGAAAGATTTCGCAAACAAAATCCATTCCCTGAAATCTCGTTGGGTCTTCCCTTTGTTTTCGCAGAAATCATGGAAGAGGGAATATATTTTCTTCGTTACAATGTTAACGTCAATTTCCAACCCGATCCAACCCAAGAAATTTGGTTTATTAATAATGGACAAGAGACAACAATCCAAGGATGGAATAGGAGATGAAATATGAGTTTGGAATAGAGGATCCAAACCGTGGTCATGGCTTTATCATCTCACTATGTTACAAAAGAGAGGGCGCTCCAACAAATTCAAGTTCAAGCTCTACTTCATTCCATTTCGATTGACGGGGGGTGAAAGACTAGAAGAATCATACCAGCAGCCCCGTGGCTCTTCCAAACATGGCACGGACCGAAAGCTGAAATAATAAGTCTCCACCTAGAATACTCAACAGTCCACATTGTCATGATTCTGTATATATGGCCCTATCGATTGTAGCCTAGGCTCTATTCATTCCGATTCATAGGATTTAGCATCTATGTATCGTGTATATATACTTCTATTTTATCAATAATAAAAACATCTTGGGCACTCAAACAATTATCAAATCTTACAATCTGGACTTGATTATATGGATTGATATGTTTTTTAAACTTGTCTAAAAACACGAAAACGCTTTAGTTGGAGTGCAAAGCTTGACCTCGCAAAACCACTCCAACATGAGATTAAGTATCGTATGAGTCAAAAGAAAATTTAAAAGAGGTTTAAGTTTCAAGAAAGTGTATGTACCTTGATATCATCATACTCATATGATCACATGTTTTCTTCTTCCTATAATCATGCCATGATTACTACAATTCTGCTATATCTATCAATCAACTACAATCAAGGAATATATAAGGAAAACATATAAGCACAGGATATTACAGGTATGACTTTCCAACAGTTTAGATTATACTTTCAGAATCCCTTGGGATGGTCGCCCATCGCCCTTTTCACTAGCTCTTTCCCTGAACCCCTAACCTCTCCCCTACAAAATGTCTCCATTTTCGGGCACCACTGGATGTCCAAATTTTGCAGACTCGGAAATTCAAAATCATGGTTTCCGAAGGAGAATGATGTGAGGCTATCTAAACTGTGAAGTTGCAGATAGTTCAGTTGAGGGAATTTGATTATAGTCAACTCACACCCTCGATCAATTAATTCAATAATTTCTTCCACCCTCGCACAGCTCTTAACTTGCAGTCGTTGAAGACTCTTGAGCATTTTAGCAACAGAAACTGAAAATATATAAGTCAAGCTGCAACAACAAGATATTTCTAAGGATCTAAGCTTTCCGAAGCCTTGAACCCCTTCAGGAACCATCTTCCATATATGCTCTAACTCCTTTAAATCACATAGGCTAACGGTTTCTAGCCTACTCAACATAGAATCCGAGATTTGGTCCTCAATATGGTTAAAGGTAAACCTCTCGAAGTCAAACACCTCTTTTAGTGATTGGCATTTCTGTACTTCAACTTTCTCGAGACTTTGGAACAGGCTAGTGGAATCAGATGAAGCAAGGTTCAAGAGCTTTTCGCATCCATCCACACGTAGGACTCGCAATTTTGAGACGGACTCGCCGTGTGTTGGGCCATTCACCAGATGCTTCAGGTTGTTCATAGAACGGACCATCAACTTGTCCATGCTTGGCAATTCAACCTGAAAGTAACTGTTATTATTACTTGCATAATCCATTAGAATTATTTCGAGCAAGTTCTAGAAATACATATATTTGACACCAAAAGTTATTCAAGTCTATGTAGGCCGATTGGGTAAAAGGATCCTTTACTTACATGTAACTTTGGTTGGTTGGGGCAACACTTTTCAACTAGACGTACAAAATTTTAAGTGACGCTGCAAACTTTTCATGTGGCCTACTCGAAAACCTCATATGATGGCCTGTAATATTTTCGTTTGTGGCCACCTCCTAACGTAATGGCATTTACACAAGTTGTATATCTCCTATATTTGATTGTCACATGCAAATGCACACAAATACCCATACTTATAAGATGCTAATGCTAATTTAAATAGGTAAACATACCATTGAATTGAATAGACCTTGTATGGCAGCATCATCAACTGGGAGGAAGCTCCTAAAACTCGGCAAGTCATCAAGTGCCAAGAAACTCAGTTTTGGAAACACAATCTTTTCAGCTGCTCCTTCATTGGACAGAATTCCCTCCAACTTAAAACACGCCTGTATATCTAACTTCTGGAGTTGCACCAGGCATATAGCTACAGAAATTGGAAAGAAACTTGTTATGGCGTCGCAGTATCCGATTTCAATGACTTTGAGGTTGCCTAGACATGGAGGTTGAATAATGAGAGCCCTCCACAAATGGGTAATGCTAGGTAAATCCGACAACTCCATCCTCTCAAGTTCAACCAAGGACTCAGCTGGAAGATTCCCTTTGCATAACTCTTTCAGATCATCCATAAATGTAACCTTCATGTGCTTCAACTTATTCAAGGCAGTAGCAGAATCATTTTCATCAATCATGAATTCAACCCCTTCACAGTAAGACAACTTCAGAGTCTTCAGGTTGGTGCACACTTGGAAAAGATGTTCGAAGCTGGTGTTTTCTAGTGTCAGGTACTCGCAACGAGTCAGTAACCCACGCATCTTGAGGTGTAAAAGCATGCTCCAATCAGCTCCATCAAATCTTAAACTTTTCCCGATTTCATATTCACGAAAACGGGACACTGCCCGTACACCTTCAATTTGATATCTTTCAAGTCTCTCAAAGGACATGTCTTCCAACTGTTGAAGAAGCTCAGGGAATTTTACTCGAACTTGTAAGGTCTTCAAAATTGCCAAAGAGGATAGCTCCTTTATGCTAGTCCTGCTTGTTTCTTCACTTTTTTCACCGCCCTTTGACCAAGTATCGTAATTTCCCATATACAGATCTTCCAGATTTTTCAAGGCTGAAAGTGTACCGCTTGGAATTATTTTTGGGCCCTCTGCACACCTCAAATCTAGCAGCTTAAGGTTAGTAAGCTCCTTCATTTTAGAAGGAAGCTCACCAAGTTTAGAGGAGAAAAAGCTGAGGATTTCCAATTTCTTGAGGCCAGCAATCAGGAGCAAGTCCTCGCCACACACCTCACAAAACTCTAGAGACAGAGTCTGCAGCTGCAGCAAGTAATCTGCCGTTGGGGGCAGAGCTTTCCCAATTTTAAGAGATCCACCCCACCGAAGGACCTTCTTAAAATCAATAACTCTTACGTTTTTCAACCCCCCAAAAAAATCACTTGGTATGTTCAGGGAGTTGCAACGGAAACGCAGCTGTAAAAGCTCCAGATTCAGATAATCTAGGCCTTGAGGTAGTTGCAGTTGTGTCTGACCATCTGATGCGAGTGCGAGTGAGATGGCATTAGAAGGTTTCTGCTCAACTTTGCGTGGCCATTCTTTAAGCTCTGGGTGATGTTTAACCAAATAATTATACTTGTTGTAGAATTCTTGGCTATCTTCAGATGCAATCAATAAGCATACGTTACGTACCACATTGTGCATCTTCACAGTCTTCTCCTTATCACCCAATAGTAGTAAAGAACAATTTCTCAGCTCATCAACCAGCGACATTACTTTATCTGTTGTTTCCTTCAAGTTCTCAGCATCTTCAGACAGCTCGGATAGCCCATTTGCATATCTTATCAACTCCTCAACTTGAATGTTGCCCTCTTTTGGAAACAGACAGCATAGCATGAGTAAATGCAGGGCTTGTGGTTGGCGAGTTTCTAGAAGTTTGCAACTAGTTCGTATAGGTTTGTACACATTTTTACGAATGCCATGGAAGTGTTTTACAGCTGGGTTCCGAAGCTCGCGAAGGGCATTCGTCCAGTGATGCTCCGGTAGGTTTGCTAATGCCTTTCCCAGAGTTATAATTGCCATGGGTAGGCAGTCACACTCCTTGAGAATGTCTTCTGCAATAGAATGCAGTTCTTCCGTTTCAACACAATCTCCTGCATTCCTTCTGAAGAGGATCCATGCTTCATCGTGGGGTAAGACATTGACTGGGATATACTTTTGAGCAGCTATTGGACTAAAAGCATGTTCGATCATTTCCGAGGTAAATACAACTTTCAACCGCTTGTGGTAACCCCTGGTAAAGATCCCTATGTCGCGCAGCTGAAATGTTTCAGAAACTTTGTCCAGAATTACGAGAATATTGCCTTCATTTGATGTCAGTCTGCGTTCAAGCTTTCGTACTCTTCCAAATGGACTATTAGTCTCTGTCAACGGCAAATCCAACTGCTCTGCAAGTTCCTGCTGAATGTCATATAATTTTCTTTCTGACACGACAACCATGGGAGCCTCATGGTACAGTCCATCTAACGCTCTGTCGCGAATTCTACTCACCAACCAATTCTTCCCAACACCAGCCATGCCACATATTCCAATAACATAGATCTCATCGTTCTCCAGATCCTTCATGACTTCTTCAATTATCGCCTTCTGGGATTTTAAGACTTCAGAATCTTCATTTGATGCTGAGCGCAGCATCCCTGCAGGTAATGAATCGACTGCAATGTCTTCGTCTTTGGGGACTTTTTCTTTATGAGCTTTAACATTCACAGTTTGGTTTACCGCTTCCCGGCTCAGCAACAAACGCTGCTTCAAATTCAAGCGCCCTTTGAAACATCCACCATTGAGCTTTTCTGCCCTTTGGAGAACATCAGATACATCCTTGTCGATAGTACTGAAGTTGTCCTTCCAATTAACTGTAGTTGGTGTAATATCTTTTCCTTTCCTCTTTGCCGCTGTAACTTTTTGTTCCAGGGTGCCTTCCACACCTTTTAGTTCTTCAACATCCATTTTGAGGCTGTTAATGTTTCTCTTGTAGTTGTGTATGTCGGTGCATGCTTTCCAAAATTTATCGAAAGCATAGTTTAGGGCTCTGCTGATTAGATTAGATGCAGCTTGCTCTCCAGCATTCATTTCTCAGCTATACCTTCGCTCAACTGTACATGGTTTTAATTATAAACATTAATAATTAATAATTACAAAAAAAAAACACACACACAAACACACACTCAAGGCTGTTGTAATTATCGAAGTGTAAATGGACATTACTTTAGGTTCTTGATTTGGTAGGCTTCTTGAACTAGGGAAGACTTTTCGTTAGATTCCATGAACTTGGAGAGTGACTTATAATTTGCTCAAAGACCTTTTGATTCTCCCATTTAACTCTATATATTGAAAGGTTGAAGGAATGAAAGTGATGGAATTCACTCCCCAATTCTCTTTATATTGTGGTTCTACAACAATTACTTCACTACACGTTATCTCTGCCACATCGGTGAACGGTATTTTTCAAAATTATATGAACATGTTTATATACATATACTATTTGTGATTCTATTTTCGTTACAAATTTAATATCTTTATATGTTAATGATTCTTGAATTTCATGTGCTCTATTGGATTTATAATCGTAAGTAAGGTCGTAAGTCTAAAATTTTGGTTACTTCAAATTTTTGGTAAATTTCATGTACTGTATTGGATTCACATTTCACACCACCTTTAGCTTTTGAAAATTAACAGACAGACCCCTTAGGTTCTGAAATTGTTGATGAACCCCATCACGTAAAGCAAAACCTCAAAAATGAATATCTTACTAATAGAATTCCGGTATTTTATGGCAATCCCTGAAGGATCGTTTTCAACAATCAAACCCCTCAAAATAAACGTAGTTTTAACTTGGCAAAACCACAAAGTTAAAGCAAGTTTATTATAGGTGTGGATGCGATGGCCATTGGTCACGTATATATGTAGGTGTCGTCATAAGGTCACGTTTCAGGTTTTTCGAGTTATCGGGTTTGGTACCCAAAGTATCGGGCATTAAAATTTACTACCTGAAACAGAACCAAAAATGTCGGGTACCCGAGTTATTAGGTTTGGTTTACCGGTACCGGCATGTAAGTTTTATTTCCTATGACTTATGGGTCACAATCAAAGGCTCAAAAGTCAAGCACTCCTATTGTCCTTCACCCCCTCAACTCCCTCATTTTTCTTTTTCTAATCATTCCCTTTCTATCTCCTCTCTCGACTATCCCTAAAAAAAACTTAGAAGTTTCATCTAGATCTGGGTTTCCTTCCACCCTTCCGTCGCCGACACGCTCACCGTCCCACCCACACTCGTATCCACAGTCACACCCCATAGTGATTTTCTCTCTTTCTCTCTCACACAGTGAGTCTCTCTTTTTCTCTCTCACTCTACTCTCACACCCACACCCATCTTTTACCTTCTTTTTTTTCCTATCAATTATCAACCAGAGTGATTGGGAATATTAAAGGAGAATGAGAGGGAGGGCGGATGACTCATATTGAAAGCAAGGGTTTAAATAGTTCGGCTTGGTTTGATTTGTAACAAAATACGAGCTAAACCGTATGTCAATTTATAAAAAATCAAGCTGAGCTAAACCGTTTAAAGTCTTGAGCCGAACCAAACTGAACCAAACCACGATAGTTCGACTTGGTTTGGCTCGGTTTCATGGTTCGCTTCTCCGTGGTTTGGTTTGATGGTTTGATCTACTTTCAAAAAAATAATGGGATTTCAACATTTAAACAAACCAAAAGAATAAAAAAGCAAACTAAAGAAAATACCTAAAATCAAATGTAATACAAATACATAATATTTAGATGTTTTCATACAATCTCCAAAATTTAAATAAAAAAACTTTGGAATAAAGGGATTCAAATATGAACTCATGAAACAATTAATAGTCAATACAATAAATCCAAACAATATAACCAAAATACAGTAAAAGGTTGATGTAAAGCTAAAACATTTATGTAAATTTAAAAATATTAGAATCAAAATGTGCTTTGAAAGTTCCCCACATGAAGATTAAAAGAGGACGGGAGAGTAGAGGAGATGGGAGAGGACGAGTAACAATGGGAGTCTAAAGGTCAAAATTCTAAAAGATTGTTGGTTTGATGCCTTAGCCCAATGGTTCAGTTCCGTGGTTCAACTTGAAATTATTCGGTTCGGTTTTGTTTAACTCGAGTTAAAAGGTCAAATCATGAGCCGAACCGAACCACTTGGTTTCTGAAAAACACAAACCAAACCGAACTATATAAGTCACAAAACCAAACTGAACCACTCGATTCGACTTGGTTTGACTCGATTTGGTGGTTTGGTGACTCGGACTGACACCCCTAATTGAAAGTGATTTGAGAGACCATGATGTGGGGAAAAATCGAAAATGATGATGAGGGGAATGGAAGAATGAGGGAGTACCGAAAAAGAGGTGTTAGGGTGATAGTAATTGTGTGTTATTTTCTCTCTTCTTTTGTTGTGTCCTAATATTTAGGTCACATGTTACTATTGTCTTTCTAGGTAATTGTTAGGAAGTTTGGTCATTGCCTTCTTTAAAGAGTCAAGTATGGCAATCCCTAACTTGTAGGGATTAGAGGTTTATTTCCATAATAACTCTTTCATAATCCCAACATTGTCTTGTTGATTGTTTTACTTGGAACACATGTTTCCTAGAGCTCTATAAAAGAAACGAACAACCTTGGATGTTTTCTGGTTACCAAGCAGAGATTTTTATGAGAGTTTTGCACGAAGAAGTACTGTCACAAAGCCAATGAGTCATTGAATAATACATAATCAGAAGACTCATTGCTTCGTTGTTCACTGTTTTAGTCTACACTCTTCATGTTCTTTTGATTTGTTGATGTATTAAAGAGTGTTTAGCATAGATTAGATATATCTTCTCACTTTGGAGTTTTCGTAATGATTTCCACTCTCTAAACGATTTGTTTTCATATTGTAAGCAATTGCAATATTTTAATCTAGTGGAAGTATTGCCCTGAGACATCATCTACAAGTGTTTTACTTGTAAATATAAATAACAGCTTGGTGTCACTTTGTTTGCTTCAGTAAGTGTTATTTTTTATTGAATCATAGCTCCATATAGGAGTTGGCATGTGTGTTGGTTATCTGGGTATAGGAATGGAGAAGGGGGTGGGGATTGAATGGTTTGATATGGGTTTGAAGACGAGAAAAAGGAAATGATGGAAATTAGGGTGAAGGGGGATGGGTTGGAATGGTTTGGTGCAAGTTTGGACCCAATTTGTTGATTTGGGTACTTGTTGGAGTTGCCCTTACAGATCGGGAAGTAAACAATGATCATGCCACATCTCCCTTTAAGACCTTGATCGGTACACAAAAATGTAATCGATTTCACCCAATAGATTACTAGTAATGAGATTTCATAAAAATATATGCATATGAGATCATAAACAGTGCTTCGTAACATAAAAAATGTGATTACTAATGTACAAAAATTTTCTATCAAAATGTTTGGTAAGAACAAAACAACATGGAAAGAAAAGATAAAAATATTCCAGAGTAGACAAGTCCTTGTTGTTATTACTGTTTCACAAAAAATAAGGGTATTTTTGTAAACTATCTACGACATATGCGTTTGGTCCCTTATTAAACTTTGTAGTAATGGTATTTTTGGTATTTAAAATAAAATTGGACGGAAAATGTAATGATAACGGTGGGAGGAGGGAGAATTGACAAAACAAACTCGAATTGAGGGACCAAATTAATAAAAAAATAATCAGTGGAATCAAACGCATATTTCATGGATATTTCAAGACTAAAAAATATATTAATCCATCATATTATAAGTCAAATCAAATGCTTTTAAAACAACTTTATCACAAGTAATAAGTCACAAGCACTTTCCAAGAAGTGAAATCAAACGGGATACATACAATACAAGTAGAGTAGAGTAAAGGTGAGTTGAGTTGAGTTGTGTTAGAGAAAATGGAACTCCGTCTTACAAATACAAATTAAGATTTAAGATTCGCGACCAAGAAAGTGAGACTCCGTCTTACGAATCCGAATGAATCCGAAATAAGATTCGTAAGCCTATCTAACTGGAGACTTATACTTATTCTTATGGGATAAAAAATCAATAATTACAGTTTGGAAAGAAAAAAATATCATCAATTATGATATGAAAAAAGAAATTACACAGGCAGTATATCAAAAAAATTACCCTTTTAGAAAAATCTACAATTTTGCCTCTTTCTTCTCCGAAAATAATGTTGATCCCTTTAAACAAAGAGTAATGCTAGAAACAACGAAGACTCAAATTTCAAGACCAAATGATATTGCTTTCTAATGTGTCATCTTATTTAAGATTTTACGCCCACTATAAATTAAAAAGTTATATTAACAATATGACACATAAGATGTCACATCATTTGGTACCAAAAATTGAGTGCTATTAGAGTGGCCCTAGCATTACCCTAAAACAAAATTCTAGCTCCGCTACTGACTCACTGACTGCCTGTAAATATAAAGAAAAATAAGGATGAAAAAAAAATAAGGATGGGGAGTACGTACTTGGTTTCTGATCTCTGGTAATATGATTCACAGAAAAGAAGAGAAAGCTGCTAAGCGATTTTACAAAGACCAAACAGAGCCTTAGCAGAGCTCAACAGATATGTTATCAATGGCTATTCAGGAAGAACATGTATCTATAGACACACAAATATATCTCAATGGCTTTTAGTCAGTCAACTGCAATGGCTTTTAGTCGTCCGTCAACTGCTATTAAAGAACATTTGTACAGCCTGTCATCATGATTAACTTTAGGGCCAGGAAAAGTCTTGTTTTTACTGTTGTCCCGACTAATTTTGTTACGAAATTCAGTATAATTAATTAATTATCAATCTCATCAAAATCTCGACCTTTTTTTTTTTTTTTTTGAAGAAATAGAGACCGACACTTTCCGAGATATTATTATTAAAAAAAGAATAAAAACAAAATTAACGAGGACAATCTGTCAAACCCTTATAAATAATAGGAATAGGATGGAGGAGACATGACTACATTTATTTATTTTATATTGTGAGTGTGTAGTGTAGTGTGTATTATTGTTGATTGTTGAGTCTTTAAATGAATCAAATGAAAATTCCATGACTCCGAAAGATTGTTGGCGGATATGATTTGTCAAACCAAAAGATTATCTTTCAAATAATATCTATTTTGTGTTTGTTAAAATTACTTAATAATGTTTGCTAAATTTATTTTTACAACATTGTGGTATTTTTTATCTATTACGTTTCTGCATTTAGTGCAATTCTTACCCCGTGAGTGAGAAGTGCATTTTGTTTATAATGACAAATTCATCATTACTCACCATTAAGTAAGTATTTAAGTATACTTGTAAATATGCAATTTGAAATCTTAATCATGATAAAGACATTTTAAAAATATTTTAGTTTCAGAAGATATTGTTCATAAATATTATAGTCGAGATTACGAGATTTTTATCTCCCGACGATTCCGACTTGTCGGGTCCCGACACTTATCAAGAGCGAGATCGGGATCAAAAAAAAATTAAAATCTCAAATTCTATCAAGACGAGATCCGGATGAGAAAAATCGGGACGGATCCCATCCCGATTCGACCCCTAATTAACTTATTAAATTACATATGTGCAGCATGTCCACATGATTGACTTATTAACCAAATTGACAACTACAGTAATATATTGGCGATAAGTTATTTATTGGAAAATCGTCAATTTTGTCATTGTATTTTGACTAAGCATTATATTTTGTTAATGTTCTATTTTTCGAATAAAATTGTCATTATATTTGAAAATGAACATGTAATTTTACCATTATCATTAACTGTCATCCAGTTTTTAACGGAATTAATTTCAGTTGCCTCCAATAATGTTTTTAAAAATGTAGGAAGCTACTTAATGATAGTTGAAGTTGGAAATTAAATCATTTATGGTTCTTAAATTATCCATGTTTTCTTCTTTTCGAGGTTTAAAAAATATATTTTATGAACATGAAAAAGAAATGAATGGATGAAATATAAAAATGCAAATATGAACGAAAGATATATTTTGCCTAAATAAAAAATTAAGAGAAGAATATCAATAATACAATAGTACTCAATAGCTCACTTATAATTGACAAAAGTTATTTATCGACTGGGATTAAATTGTTTTAAATTATTTAACGGTTGAAATTCATCACATCTGTGGAAGTGGTTATACTTTTTATTAATAAATTATTTACTAAATTATTAAAAAAAATTACTTAATAATTATTTAAAATAAATTAATAAAAAAATATTTAATAAATTAATGACTTATTTAAACAAAATTTTATTTTTAAATAATTTTTTAAAAAAATACTTTACTAAATTAATAAATAATTATTAAATAAAATGTATAAGACATAAATCATCAAATAACATTAAAAAATTGTAAAAAAATTATTCTTACACAAAAAGAGTATTATTTAAAAAATAACACATCATAATTTTCATGGTAGCTATTATAGGTTGAATTCAAAGTTTTTTTTTATAATCTTATCTTTATAATTCCCAATTATAACCGAATTTGAAAAACGTTAATACAAAAATAATTTATAATTTTAGTCAATTCTCTTTACGAATTAAATTATATTCAATGAATAAGTGTTAACAACTAGATTTAATGAATTAACTTTTACTTAAATTTATTAATCGATTAGATTTCCATTATACTTATTATAATTTATTATTATTATATTTTTATTATATGATTTTTTGAGACAAAATGTATATTTTAATTCATTTAAATATTTTTCTCATATTTTTTATTCAAACGATGTATCTTTTCTTCTTCTTTGTATTTTTATATTTTATTCATTCTTTTATTTTTTGTTTATAAAATCGTATATTTTTTAGCACTTAAAAGAAAAAAAAGGACCCCTTTATAATTTATGAACCAAAAAACAATCTACTCCCCCCGTCCCAAAATTATTGTCTTACTTTTTTTTTCATCTGTCTCAAAATAATTGTTGTCTTTGAAAATTTCATTTTTAAGACATCACTTTTACCACTTTACCCTTACTTTTTCTTCTTACTTTAATTTTGGGTCACATGTTCATGAGTTTTAAAGAAAACTACACACTATTCCAATATGGCAAAACCCTCCATTTGGCCACCCAACTTTTTAAAAACTTGCAATGCGGCCACCGAAAGTTTAAAACTTGCAATGAGGCCACTATACATTAGTTAGGATGCAAGCGAGCCCATTTTTTGGACGACCGTTAAATTATGTAATTACCTATTTTACCCTTCTAAATACAATTTCTTGTCTGATATTAGAAATTTAAGGGGTCTAACTGCAAATAAATAAATTACATTTGCTATTTGTATAAAGAGAATGGGTCAAATTATAATTAAAAAAAATAAACATCACTTGAGAGTTTGATTTCTTTATCTATCAAACCCAGATCAACCCAAAAATCAAATCCATGTCTGAATCTCTCTTTAGGTATCGATTTCTTCATCCTCAGCTTCCACGGTGGTCGGCGAGAAGACGAAGAGTTCAAAGAATCGACTTTAATCTGAGTGAAAATTTGGGGAAGAAATAAGACAGAGAGAGTACGAGGGGCTTCAGATCTTCACACCCAGCGGCCTCCCTCCCACCTTTATCGATCTTCATAGCCGCCGGCGAAGCCACCTCCAGATCCGGCCTTCTCTCACCCAGCTCCTACCGAGTTCTTCAATCTCAAACCGCACCAACCCCAGTTCGATCTCCCTCCGACTTCACACCCAGCGGCCTCCCTCCCACCTTTATCGATCTTCATAGCCGCCGGCGATGCCACCTCCAGATCCGGCCTTCTCTCACCCAGCTCCTACCGAGTTCTTCAGTCTCAAGCTGGAGTGGACGACGAGCTGGATGGGTTGTGATCGAAAGTAGGTGAGAGAAACCCAAACTGATGGAGGACAACTTGGAAGCTGGCGAACTGGCTGGATGATGGACTTAATGGTGGAGCTCGGCTAGAGAGGCCCAAACTAGGGCAGCGGCACAAGGAGGAGATGTGGGAAGAGAGAACGCCTGGCTGAGCAGGACGGTGGAGTGGCACCGGTAAGTGGTGATTATCGCGTGATGGGTTACTGTGAGTGGAGTATGTGGCGGTGGTGAGTGATGACCTGTGAGTAGAGTAGGGGCGGAATGACGACTTTTGTGTTGGGTTTTTTTGACGAATTGGGGCTTGGAGGTAGCGATTAGGCGTACTGGGGGGAGAAAGCGGCTTGCCGCCAGCGTGAATGGCTGGAGTGGACGGCGAGCTGGATGGGTTGTGATCGACAGCAAGTGAGAGAAACCCAAACTAATGGAGGACGGCTTGGAGGCTGGCAGATTGGCTGAATTAATTGCAAAATTACCCTATTGATCTATCTCATTTAAACCAATTGCCTCACATTACCTGATGTTTCAATTGAACCCCTTTGGGTTTTTAATGACACATAAAAAGAATAATTTTCAATTTAAAGGGGGGCAATATAGGGATTTCACTTAGATTTAATGGTGGAGCTAACGGCCGTCCAAAATATGGGCACGCTTGCAACATTAATTTAGTTCAGTGGCCTCATTGCAAGTTTTAAACTTTCGGTGGCCGCCTTGCAAGTTTTTGAAAAGTTGGGTGGCCAAATGTAGGGTTTTGCCTTCCAATATTAATAATCCAATCAAATGTGTTTTTTTAAATTGTGCGTCAAGTCAACATAGACGATAATTTTGGGACAGAGGGAGTACCTTTTAACATCAACAATCATTAGGATTTTCCAAAATTTTAAAAAACATTAGGGGAGACAACTGAAATTAATTATGTTAAAATTGGATGACAGTTAGGGCTCTTGGCGAAAATGCATTTATCCTTAAGAGTACAATGACAATTTTATTCGAAAAATATTACAAAGGCAAAATGTAAAAATTATTTATCACAATAAAGTGGCAAGATTAACCATTTTTCCCTTCTTTTTTTTAGTGTACTCTCTTAATTCATTTTTGTTCGCACTATAAGTTGGTAAGTTCATAGGAAAAATGGTTAATTTTGTTAATTTAATTTGACCAATCTTTACATTTTGCTGCGGTATTATTTTTCGAGTAAAATTGTCATTATATATTTTTTTAAAAAAGATGTAATTTTGTTATTATCTACTGTTATTCAATTTTTAACAGAATTAATTTAAGTTTCCTCTTCTAAAGTTTTTTAAACATGTAGGAAGACTTTAATGATAATTTATGTTAAAAAGTAGATGATTTTTTGGTTTTCAATCATAAGGTTTTTTTTTCTCTTTTAGGTGCTAAATAAAGATATTTTATGAACAAAGAGGAATGAATGAATGAAATTTAACACACACAAAATTGACACGGAAATATTCATTAATTCAGTGCTTCACCTTATGCAGGGGGATTTACAAAAATGGCCAAGTCAAAGATGACTTGGTCATTTGTAGCTTTACTTACAAAAAATACTCTTTTATGGTCTGGTTTATTGATAAACCACTAATAAACCACAACTGGTTTATTGGTAAACCAGTAAAAATGAACCCCTCAACTTCCGAAATCACTGGCTTATCAAGTGGCTGACAGATAAACCAGTTGTCGATCATGTGGTTTACGCTAGTTTATCAATAAACCAGTGTAAACCACTTGGTCGACAACTAGTTTATCAATAAACCAGTGTAAACCACCTTGGTCGACAACTGGTTTATCAGGTCGACCAGTGGTCGATCAAGTGGTTTATGGTCAAAGGTCATATATGTTCATCAACCGGGTCAAATGGTCATATTTGACTAATGTCACCCTTGTTTTCTACACCACATGACTCGCGTCATTTGTTTAATGGGTCCGGGACGGTTCTTTCATTCTGACTTGAATCTCACATATTCTACTAACTTTTCTCTCTCATTTTAACCTTTTTTTATGGGTAGCGTGTAGTTTTTGCAAATAGATTGCACATGTCTAAACCAAACTCAATTTTATTTTTCTTCTTAGTTATTTGGGGCTCTGTCTTACATATTTTTCACAAGTTTTTACTGGGCAAGTGAGGGGATAGGAATGGTAAGGAGCGGAAAGGAGAGACTCATAATGTCTGAGTAAAAGAGAGTGATGAGGCATATGCAAGAGGAATAACTACATTGCATAACCACCTCCATACATGAAGTCATGAATCACACAACAAGCAGTCTATGAAGAGCTAGGCAAATCCATGGTTGGTATTGGAGTTATGAAGTAAATTATTAATTTTAGTATTAAATAATAATTTGGTCTCTATCTTACCTCTAATTTTAAGTTTGTATTACCTCCTTTTTTTTTTATTACGTTTGATCCTACTTCTTGTATTCTAATCAGATTCCCTTTATTCAGTCTATCGTCATACTTTTAATCATTTTTAAAAAATACCCATAATGCCCTTACTTTTAAAAGGTGCCAATGGTGCATCAAGGTGGGGCTATCCGCACCCTAAAGTTTTCTCTGGACAACTCATTTCCTGTAATGAGATGTTATACTTGTACATTGCAGGAAATTGGGTGTAAAGAGAAAACTTTGGGGTGTGGATAGCCGCACCTCGATGTACCATCGCTAAGAAGAAGAATTCAAATTTAGTGTACATCATGGAAATAAAGGTCAAAGCTTCCATAATAGCAGATCAAGGATATCGGTAGATATCCTGAACTTCAAAGATCCAAGCTTGGAATCTGGAATCTCAGTTCCTAGTTACCGTTGAAGTTGTCTCCCCGTCCCCGTCCCCTTTTTTTTTTTCATGTTGCACGTAGCTAAACCCTACCAAACAAATTTCCGTCATTTTAACATGGTCATCATCTCATGCAAAATACATTGTTGTCTCACACCCCGTTACCTGAACCTGAACCTTAATGTTAGTTACTGAACCTTCGACTAAATCTCAGTGGATGATTCCTAATGAACCAGATGGAAAATCAAATCTTTAGATTGAGTAAACGAATCAAAGAAAGAGGATTTCTAGCTCTGCTCTAATATAAATAAAATAATAAGTGTTTGTTCTCTCACTTTTACAGTCATAGTTATTAATCCAAGTTGTCCTACTCTTTAGGTAGTAGTTAATTGTTTTTAGGAGATTTGTTTTACCTAGTCTATAGGAGGCTCTTCGTTGTTCGTCTTTTATTTCATAGTTAGTTAGTGTAGTGCTTATTTAAAGACATGTCATGAATGTAAGTTATAATGCATAAATATATCTTTTGAGCTTTCCTCTATTTTAATTCTCAGTGTTGTGTAACATTGGTATGAGAACAAGGTTAGGAAGCGTAAACAAGAGTGCATTGTGAGAATTAAAAGTGAGATGGGTTGGTTAGCAAAAACTCAAGTTGCAGCAGCAGCAACAGAAAATCACGATGGTCACCGACAACTTTGTGTAACTAGCGATTCCTCGTTTTGATGGTCACTATGATTATTGGACCATGCTAATGGAGAAATTTTTGAGGTCGGAGGAATACTGGCAGGTTGTTGAAACTAGAGTATCAGTTCTAGCAACAGGAGCAATGTTATCAAAGACACAGAGAATGGAGCTAGAAGCACTGAAGCTGAAGGATCTCAAGGCTTAGAATTATCTTTTCCAAGAAAATGATCGAACAATCTTGGAGACAATTCCTAGCCAAGAAAGCTCCAAGAAGATTTGGGATTCAATGAAAAAGAAGTATCAAGGTTCCACAAGGGCGAAGATGCAGCAACTTCAAACACTTCACTCGGAGTTTGAAGTACTACACATGGAATCAGGAGAAACGATGACATACTATTTTTCAAGGATAATGGAAATCGTTAATAAGATGCGGATTCACGGTGACTAGATAGAGGACATTAACTATCATTGAGAAAATTCTTTGATCAATGACACCAAAATTCAATTTTGTTGTCTCCTCTATCGAGGAAGTAAATGAAATTGAGGAACTTTCAATCAATGAATTGAAAAGATCTTTGTTGGTTCATGAATGAAAAATCAACAAGTAAGAGAAAGAGGAGCAAACATTGATGTAAGTCCAGTAGGGAACAAAATAAGGTTAGAAGGGGTGAATAGCATTTTAAAAACTTTCAGGATTGTTTTGAAAAACTTTAAAATATTGCAGTGGAAAAGATAAGTTTTCAGCAGCTAATGTAAGATCAGCAGGTAACAGCTGAACTTGAAAACAGTTTGGTTTGGTTTCTTTTGATTACTTAAGTATAAGGACTGAATTGAAGGACAATATATAAGATTAACTAAGTAAAGAAGTTAGGAATGAAACTGTTGAACACTTAAGTAGATAGCAGTTGCTTAAGTGTAGAGACAGTAAAAACAGCAGGTAGAACACAGTATTTTGAGTGGTTTACAGTGTTAAAACTGCTACGTCCACTACCAAGTTTGTCAAACTTGGATTTTGAAGTGCACTAAGATTTATATAAATTCTATGTGATCACTAACAAATTAGTGTACAACAAAAACCAGTGTTTGAGGAGTTTGATTAAAAATAATCAAACTCGTGCAACAATCAAAGGGTCCTTAAAGATAGAAATAATAAAGGAATAAACTACACATAGATTGTTTAAACAAGAACTAGAAAAGATTAGTATGAGAAATACTATCTAGTTGGTGTTTGTAAGAGAAGAAGCTCTTCAAAGAAAGAATAAAGAAAATTTTGAATAAAGGCTTCAACATCTTTTTCTTTTTTAGAGTGCTTTGAGGATTTAAAATATTTGAATTTTGAGCACTTATTTCTGTGAAGGTATATTTTTCATCCCTTGCTTCAAACACTTTATAGAGACCTTTAGGATTGTAGTCGTTTGAGAGACCAAAGTTGGATCTTCAGTTGTTTGAAGGAATGATGGAGAAGATCTGTCATTGAATACCCGAAAAACTGGCAGAGTGAGAGACAAAGAGCATTTCCTAGCATGAAATCATAAAGAGAGTGTGGTTAGCAAGGTTTGAATAAAAATGAAGAACATTTAAGACTTTACACGAAAGTCTTCATTGATAGGACATATGAATCATTCTTTTTATTGAAAAAGATGACCATCTAAATAATATAATATTAGCTTGTGAAGGTCAGAGATTTCAATATAATACAGTGATCAACAGATGGAGAATTTTAATAGTAATAAGCAGGAGCTGATACTGTTATTAGTAGCTAGCAACTGCTGATGTCTTTCAGCAAGAAGAATACTTACGTTAAGAGGGCTACTAAGAGAAAGTCTTTAAGACATCTATCTGAAGGTTCAACAGATAGACTTTAGACTTGCTAAAGTCTAACCAAAACAACTTAAGGATATAATCAAAGTAAAATAGTTGTCTTAATGTTTTTAAGTAAATCTTTTTAAACAAGCAAGATTCAACAATTGAAGGCTTCAACAGAAAATTACTCATCACCAATATAAGAGGTAGAGGTAGGAGTATAGGCCGAGGAATGAGGAATGATCGTGGCAACCAGCAACAACATCAACACCAAGAAAATCAATTTCAAGGAAGAGGAAGACAACGAAGCACAAGTGGCTATTATTCAACTACTTATAGAACACAATCCGCAGATAAGTCCAGTATCGAATGTTACAGATGTCATGGGTATGGCTATTACCAATCAAAATGCCCAACCAAGGTGTCGATGGGACAAGGTGAGAAATCTAATTTTACATAAAAGGGTTGAGAGGAAGAGGAAGTATCATTGTTGATGGCTTGTAACCCAAAGTAGGTAACTCATACAAATTTATGGTATTTAGATATAGGTTGTAGCAATCATATGTGTGGAGGTAGGTCTGCATTCTTTGATCTTCATGAATCCTATTGTGATAGTGTAAAGTTTGGTGAAAACTCTAGTCTCTGTTATGGGAAACAGAAAAATACCAATCAAAACCAAGGGAAATGCTATGCGGACTATCTCTAATGTCTTGTATGTTCCAATTTTGAAAACAAACTTGCTCAGTATTGGCCAGCTTCAAGAAAAAGGGATATGAAATCTCCATTAAAGATGAAGTGTGTCAGATTGAAGACGGGAAATTGGGCTTAATTACTGAAGTCCATATGACAGCAAACCACATGTTTACATTTCACCTCGATAACACTAAGCATTCATGTTTTCAGCAAAACTAAATTTTGGTGGGTTGAAGTTGCTACAACAGAAGAACATGGTCAGTCGTCTTGCTCTGATTATAGCTCCGACTGAAGTTTGTGAAGAATGTGTTGTTGGCAAACAACACTATAGGCTATTTCCTCACGGAAAATCATGGAAAACAACAAAGACATTAGAGCTTGTTCATTCTGATCTCTGTGGGCCAATAAAATCATGTTCCAATGGAGGTAAAAGATACTTAATTACATTCATTGATGACTTTACTCGAAAAACATGGGTTTATGTCTTGCACGAAAAATCAGACGCTTTTGCAGTTTTTTAAAATTTCAAAGTGCCGATAGAAACAAAAATTGGCAGCCATATAAAAATGTTTCGTACTGATCGGGGTAGAGAGTACAACTCACAAGAATTTACATATTTTTGTAAAGCTTATGGAACTAAGAGACTACTTACAGCAGCTTATACACCCCAACAAAAAGGTGTTTGTGAGAGGAGGAATCGGACAATAATAAATATGGAAAGAAGCATTTTGGTAAGGAGTAGTGTTCTACAAAGTTTTTGGCCTGAAGCAATGAATTGGAGCATTCACATACTGAATAGAAGTCCCACACTTGTTGTAAGAATATGACACTAGAGGAAACATGGAGTGGACAAGGACCAATACTAGATCATTTTAAAGTTTTCGGGTGCATTGCATATGCTCATATACCAGATCAGAGAAGGACAAAGCTAGATGATAAGGGAGAAAAATGCATTTTTCTTGGTGTTAGTGATCAATAAAAAGCTTATAAGTTGTACAATTCTATCACTAAGAAAATTGTCATTAGCCGTGATGTTGTTTTTGATGAAGATGGAACCTGGAAATGGAATGAAGATGGAATAAAAAAAGAATAATCCACTAGACTTTGATGGTGAAAATAATATCTGGCAGCTCAAGGTGAATGCATGTGCAAGAACCACAAGATATTCAACCACTTCCTCAAAGCCAAATTGCGCAAGAAGTAGATGGAATACAAAGATCTCAACGTACTCAAAGAAGGCCTGCATATATGGATGGTTGATTATGAGGTAATTGGAATTGACCAATCCGAGGATCTGCTTATACATTTTACCCTATTTCCCAATTATGATCCTAAAGTTTTTGAAGAGGCTACTGATACGATCTTCTCGGAAGGCTTCATTGAAGAACTAATTACTCACATGGCAGAAGCTAGGATCAAAAGATGTTTGCGGGGGTGACACCTCGACCCAACAATTAGCACGAAAAGAACCTTGGCATGTACAGCCATAACCCGCAATCGTAGCAATTGAAGAACCTAAGTATTGTGAAAGACGCCACAGTTGATATGGAAGAATCAATTGATAAGTCAAAGATGAACACACAAGCTTCACACATGTATATGCTCGACAGTTCAAGAAGAACCAATAAGTTTTGATAAACTCACAAAATAATAATACTCAAAGTTGTGTTCAATAGGGAGAAAGCCATTATTTATACCTAAACTAGGTTGTAAACTCGTACTAAGGAATTAGGGTAAAGTTTGAAAGATACCGTAACTAAAAAAGGCAATAAAAGCATAAAATTATTGACCCTTGCGGCCGCAAGCCCTTGAGCCCTTGTGGTCGCAAGCCTCACATAAGGTTAGCCCGTAAAAATGGCCAAGCCATGTGGATACAATCCTTTTCACACCTTGTGGCCGCAAGCTTCCCAGAATGTTTCCCCGCGAAATAGCAAGGCATGCGGTCGTAAGCTTCATTAGCGCATATGGTCATATGCTTCCCAGCTTCATCAATTCCATTCATCTTGTTCTGAATCACATTCACCAGCTTCCTTTGACCCTTCAAGGTCTTCTCTTCATGGCTCATTGCTCTTGCTTCCATCTCCATTGTTTCACGAACTAAGCCGTTGACTTCTTCATGGATTCTCTTGGCTCTAGCTCTTGTGACTGGTCCAACGGATGTCGACATTGGTGTTGAGTTGTTGATGTTGTTGGGGATGTCTTCATCATTCCCTCCCTCTTGAAAAGGATTTGTCCTCAAATCACCTACATCATACGGACGCAAATCAGAAACATTAAATATAGCATTAACATTATACTCACCTAGAAGATCCAATTTGTAGGCATTGTCATTGATTCGTTCCAACACTTGGAACGGTCCATCGCCTTTTGGCATCAATTTTGACTTTCGTTGTTGTGGAAATTTTTCTTTACGCATATGCAACCAAACCCAATCACCCGGTTCAAGCACCAAGTGTTTATTTCCCTTATTGGCTTGCTTCGCGTACGGTTCTGTTCTTCGTTCAATGTTGAGCCTTGCCTTCTCATGCAACCATCTCACAAATTATGTCTTTGCTTTTCCATCTTTCTTGTACCGGATGACGTATGGAAACGTCTCGATGAATTCCATCCATCGTGCATGTCTTCGGTTAAGTTTTTCTTGTCCCTTTAAGTGCTTCAATGATTCGTGATCCGTGTGAATGACAAATTCCTTAGACCATAAGTAATGTTGTCAAGTCTCTAAAACACGTACCAAAGCGTATAACTCTTTGTCGTAAGTAGAATAGTTCAACGATGCCCCACTTAACATCTCGTTAAAGAATGCAATTGGTCGACCCTCTTGCATCAAGATTGCTCCAATTCCATTGTCGGATGCATCACACTCTATCTCAAATGCTTTCTCAAAATTTGGTAGGACGTGAAGTGGTGCATTTGTTAATCTCTCTTTGAGTGTCACGAATGCTTTCTCTTGTTCTTTTTCCCACTTAAATCCCACATTTTTCTTTATTACTTCGGTCAAGGGAGCAGCAGTACTGCTGAAATCTTTCACAAATCTTCTATAAAAACTAGCAAGGCCATGAAAATTAGGAACCTCTCCAATATTCGTTAGGCTCTTCCATTCTTGTATAACTCTCACATTTTCTTCATCAATCTGTATACCCTACGAACTAACAACAAAACCAAGGAAAACTAGACTATTTGTACAAAAAGTACACTTTTTAAGATTAGCAAATAACTTTTCTTTTCGCAAAACATCTAAAACAGATTTTAAATGATTAACATGCTCATCCAAGTCTTTACTATAAACTAAAGTATCATCAAAGTATACTACTACAAATATACCAATATATGCACGTAAGATATGGTTCATTAATCTCATGAAGGTACTAGGTGTGTTAGTTAAACCCAAAAGGCATGACTAACCATTCATACAATCCATGTTTAGTTTTAAAAGTAGTTTTCCACCCATTCCCCTCTTTTATCCTAATCTGATGGTATCCTTGTTTTAAATCAAGTATTGTAAAATAGCGGGCACCATGCAATTCATCAAGCATATCCTCTAGTCTAGGAATGGGATATTGATACTTTACCGTGATGTTATTTATGGCTTGACAATCCACACACATCTTCCAAGACCCATCTTTCTTGGGTACCAACAAGACTGGTACCGCACAAGAACTCATACCCTCCTTTACTTGACCTTTGAGCAAGATCTCATCAACTTGCCTTTGAAGCTCCTTAGTTTCCTCGAGATTACTTCTATATGCTGATCGGTTAGGAATCGATGCACCAGGTACAAAATCGATCTGATGTTCAATACTTCTAACTGGAGGTAATCCACTCAGAATCTCTTCAGGAAACACGTCCTCATAAATATGTATGACATAAGATATACAACTAGGCAAAGTATTAAGAAAATCATCGTTAGTACTCAAATATGCCTCTCGATACATAAGTACTGAGATACTCAAATATGCCTCTCGATACATATGCCTCTCGATATATGCCTTTCGCTCATTTCTCTCTTTTCTTTTCGCTCTTGGTTTTTCCCCTCATTTCTCTCTTTTATATTTTTATTTCTTACTTTGCTCTCCTTTTTCCTGGCTATCTCACTACTTGCTCTCATGTTTTCAGCACGCCCCTCACTCTTGTTTTCTCTCAATCTCTCCTTTTATTCGACTTCTTCTTTCTCTATGTTCTTTTCCTCACAAGTCGCACTTTTTTAATACTAAGCTGATCTTCATACACTTGCTTTGGAGTAAGTGGTACAAGTATACTATTTTTGTTGTTGAAAACAAATGAGTACTTGTTTGTGTACCCATCATGGTGAATTCTCCTATCAAATTGCCAAGGCCTCCTTAGCAACATATGACTAGCCTGCATAGGCACCACATCACTTAACACCTCATCCTCATATCTTCATATCTTGAATTGCACCATCACTTGCTTATTCACCTTCACCTCTCTACTATCATTCAACCATTGCAATTTTTATGGTTTTGGATGTCGAATCAAAGGTAACTCCAATTTTGTAACCATGGTAGTACTAGCCACGTTAGTGCAACTACCCTCATCTATGATCACTCCAAAACTCCTACCCTTCACTTGAGAACGAGTATGAAATATGTTCTCCCTTTGCAAAGTCTCATCCTCTTCTCTAGCTTGGACACCCATTACCTTCCTAGTCACCAATCTCACCCTATCTATTATCTCCTTCTCAACCTCCTCTAAAGGGGGTATTTGTGAATACGTCTCCTCCTCATCCTCGGATGACAACTCTCCATCCTCCCTCATAATCAACACCTTCTTGTTCACACACTCATTGGCAAAGTGTCCTATACCTTGACACTTGTAACAACAAATGTCTCTTGTCTTGGTTCTAGTGTGTTCGGGTTTTGAAGTAGAAGTAGGTGTAAATGTTGTAACTTTTGGTGTTTCAAAATAGACTTCACAACATATTTATCTTCCCTTTGATTCCCATAATTAGGTTTCCAATTAGAGTTAGGGAAAACCCGTGCATTTCCCCTCCTCTTGTGTTGTTGCTCTACTTTAATGAATTTCTGAACTAGTTCGTTAATATCAACATACGTTTGCAACTCCACTACATTGGCAATCTCCTTATTCAACCCCATTAGAAAGCTGGCCATGGTTGTCTCACTATCTTCCTATATGTGTGCTCTAATCATATAAATCTCCATCTCCTTATAGTACTCCTCTACGCTCTTAGTAACTTGCCTTAAGGTTTGAAATTTTTGGTGTAGGTCTCTATAGTAGTGAGATGGTATGAACCGTCTCCTCATCACTCTTTTCATCTCCTCCCAAGTCTCAACTTGAGGTTCCCTATATCTCGCTCTATCCACCCTCATCTTCTCCCACCAAACCGCAACATAGTTGAAAAATTTAATGGCAACTAATTTGACTTTCTTCAAGTTGGTATAGTTATGACACCCAAATATTCTCTCCATCTTCATCTCCCATTCTAGGTATAATTCTGGATCGTTTTTGCCCATGAAAGTAGGCACCTTTAATTTTATCCCATTCATATTATTATCTTCTCTATTTCCTCCCCATCTATTCCTGTCTCCCCTATCATTGGAGTCCCAATTCTCTCCACCGAACTCTTTCTCTAGATTACGTTTAGTATTTCTTTAGGCTCAATTGGACTTTGAATCTTACTTGCATTACCTATCACATCAAGTTTCTCAATAAACTCATCACTTATCTTACCCATCACCTCATGCATCTCCTCCCTTTGTTCCCTCATCATCTTTTCCATCTAAGCCATCATGGCCTCTAATAATAATTTATTTTCGTTTGCAATCTTTAATTCCTCACAAAACTCCCTTACGTGTATCTCTCCACTCGTGTATCACACAAAATTTATCACTCAAATCAAAACTTTAGGGTTATAAAAGAACTATCAAGTATTAACAAGTGCAAAATCAAGTGGAAGTTCACACAAGGCTCAATCAATTGATAACATGTAGAGAATTAATTCAAGAGTAAGAAATTAGAAAGCTTTTGATAAGGATATTCAATTTTTGTATCCACAATTTGATTCGTGATAATTTTTTTATCACAATTCCCATTCTGCTTCGGTCACAATAATGTTCTCTTTCCTTTTCTCCTTTTTTTGTCTGAAATTTGTACTCTTTTTTTGGCTCTATCGAATTTCAGCAAGCAGAAAATAACAATATATTTTTTTGTTGAGATTATAACCCTAGAAAATTATAGGGTTTGAAAGAAAAACAAATAAAACATAAATATGATGAACAAACGTAGGATTGATGATTCTAGTTCAAAAGAAGAAAAGAAAGACGCAGATAACTAGTTTAAGAACAATATAAGACATGATAGATTATGGACAAACCTTTGCTCTGATACCAAAATGATACGATCTTCTCGGAAGGCTTCGTTGAAGAACAGATTACTCACACGGCGGAAGTTAGGATCGAAGGATGTTTGCATGGGTGACACATCGACCCAACAATTAGCAAGAAAAGAACCTTGATATGTACAGCCGCAACCTGCAATCGTAGCAATTGAATAACCTAAGTATTGTGAGAGACGCCACAATTGATATGGAAGAATCAATTGATAAGTCAAATATTAACACACAAGCTTCACAAAATAATAATTCTCAAGTTGTGTTCAATAGGAGAAAACCCCTATTTATACCTAAACTAGGCTGTAAACTCATACTAAGGAATTAGGTTAAAGTTTGAAAGAAACCCTAATTGAAAAAGGCAGTAACAACGAAAAATTATTGACTCTTGTGGCCATAGCCCTTGAGCCCTTGCGGTCACAAGCCTCACAAATGTCAGCCCGTAAAAACGACCAAGCCGTGCGGACCAAGCCTTTTCACCCATTGCGGCCACAAGCTTCCCAAAATGTTTCCCTGTGAAATAACAAGGCATGCGGTCATAAGCTTCATTAGCACATGTGGTCACATGCTTCCAAGCTTCATCAATTTCATTCATCTTGCTCTGAATCACGTTCACTAGCTTCCTTTGACCCTTCAAGGTCTTCTCTTCATGGCTCATTGCTCTTGCTTCCATCTCCATTGTTTCATGAACTAAGTCGTTGACTTCTTCACGAATTCTCTTGGCTCTAGCTCTTGTGACAGGTCCAATGGATGTCGGCATTGGTGTTAAGTTGTTGATGGTGTTGGGGATGTCCTCATCAGCTATCAAAGAACCAAAATGGTGCAAGGCGATGGATAAAGAAATTACAGCAATTTTTCGAAACAACACTTGGGAATTGATTGATCTTCCAAAAGGACAAAAAAAAAATGCGTCAAGTGGGTGCGCAAGACGAAATTGAAGAAGAAAGGGGAAGTTGACAAGTACAAAGCGTGCTTAGTAGCTAAAGGTTATAAACAAGAGTTTGGGGATGGATAATAGAGAAGTCTTTACACCTATTGCAAGACGTGATACTACCAGGCTAGTGATTGCATTGGCATCACAACATTCATGGCCTATCTACCAATTGATGTGAAATCGACATTATTGCATGGTGACCTTGAGGAACATGTATATGTCGATCAACCTTTTGGTTATGTGAAGTATGGAAGTGAGGATAAGGTTTATAAACTTAAAAAGGCATTATATGGGATAAAACAAGCTCCACGTGCTTGGTATAGTCATATAGATGCTTATTTCTCTAAGAGGATTTAAAAGATCTTCATACAAGCATACCCTTTATACAAAGACTGGAGATGGAGGTAAATTTCTCACTGTTTGTTTATATGTGGATGATCTGATTTACACCGGAAATGAAAGTGCCATGTTTGAAAAGTTTAAAAACACTATGATGGTTGAATTTGAAATGTCTGATCTTGGTAAGATGCATTATTTTTAGGTATGGAAGTAATGCAATCTGCAGATGGAGTTTTTATATCTCAAAAAAAGTATGTGATCTTGAATAGGTTTGATATGAATAATTGCAATTCTATCATTACTCCAACTAAGTTTGGGTTAAAGCTCAACAAGGATCATGAGGGAAAGAAAGTAGACAACACACTTTATAAGCAAATTGTGGGGAGCTTGATGTATTTAACTACAACAAGACCAGACATAATGCATTATGTGAGTCTAATTAGCAAATATATTGATGTAAGGGATTATATTTTTAGAGATCTTCACGATGATGGAACGATTACTTTGAAATATTGCAGAAGTGAAGAGCAGCTAGCAAACATATTAACTAAACCTCTCAAATTTCTTTCCTTCAAAAATTTGAGAAGGTCAATGGGAGTTTGCACTTTGGAAAATTCAATTTGAAGGAGCTGAAGTAAACTGAAGTTTGAACTTTCGGTTTGAGGGAGGGATTGTTAGAAATAAAATAATAAATGTTTAGTTCTCTCACTTTTACAGTCATAGTTGTTAATCCAAGTTGTCCTAGTCTTTAGGTAATAGTTAATTGTTTTTAGCAGAGTTTGGTTTTACCTAGTCTATAGGAGGCAGTGTGTTGTTCCTATTTTATTTCATGGTTAGTTAGTGTAGTGCCTATTTCAAATCATGTCCTGAATGTAAGTTATAGTGCAGAAATATATCTTTTGTTTCCTCTGTTTCAATTCTTAGTGTTGTGTAACATGCTCAAAATGCAAGATTTGACTCGATTTTGATTGAAACTTGAAAGAACAATGTAGGGTACTTAGGGAATTAAAAGAGAGAGAAGAGGGAAGAGCAAGATGAAGACATTTAGAGAAGGAGAATGAAGTTCTTGGAGAAGGGAGCTTAGTTGTTGATAATGGTGGGCCAAGGTGAGTGGGGGAAGAAGAAGAAAGAAAGTAAGGTTTTTGGGCATTTTAAAAAAAATTCACTGAAAGTGTGACGGTAACGTAAAAATGGGAGGGGAATCTAATTGGAAAATTGTAATTACTAATCTACTATAACATTTACTAGTGATGCTTCGTGCGTTGCACGGTTTGTACACTGGTATAAAATTATATACTCAGCTAAAGTTGAAGAATATACAATTAAAAAGTTTAATATGAAAAAATAAAAAAAATTAATAAAAAGTAAAATTAAAGATAGATCACATAAATTTGAAAAAGTAATTATAAATTTATTTAGATGTATTTCCTTATTCAGAAAGGGAGGATTGTATGGAATTCAACCATCTTCCTCATTCATTAAGTCTACAATTGATAATAGACATGTGCCTCTAAATGACAAAATTTGATAGAGATAATAGTTTCTGATATTTCGTACTAATGTAGTAGCTATAAAAAACGTTGGTTATTGAAAATATAAACATATAAAAATACATTTTATGTCCTCACATTCTCTTTCTTCTTCATACCTCGTTCTTTCTTCTTCTTCATTTTGTGTTTGTGTGTATGATTCAAAATAAATTTACTTTTGTATTTGTGCTACTGTACATATATTGGTTGATGAAAGGTCTAAATAGAAATTTGTTCGTTTTTAACTACTCTTTTTGAAACTCGATGCATCAATTTTGAATCACAATGTATCATTTGTAGATTGTGAAGCATCGACTCAGATGTAGGATGTAGGTAAGATGCATTAATTTTGAATCATATATTGATTGTGTACATGAAAGAAGAGAGATGAAGGTTTGGTACATTATGATTTAAGGCGCGATGCATAAATTAGATTATGTGATTTAAATTGATGAATTGATTAAGTGATCCGTAGCGTGCCTTCGGTTCATTAAGAATCGTAGTCTTTTCACTCTAAAAGTGTCCTTTTTAGTTTCAAAAAAAAACATAAAAAATTGTAGCAGTTGAAAATTTTACATAGTTGACGGACTCGAATTTCTCCCTAAAACAAACAACAACAAAAAGGACTAAAAATACTCAACATTTCACGTTACCCAAATTTCTTAATTGATTCATCCAAATTATTATTACTTTAATGAACAATAAATATTACTCAAATTATAACCAATCTGGCCCAAAAAAATCTCAAACACTTGTCATATAGATAAAGAGCTTCACACTCTCTAACCTAAAAACCCCACCCACACTCACTCTAACCTATATACACATCGTCTCACTCTCACTCTTACTCAATTAAGTCGTCTAAAAGGTCACCTTTCTTATTTTTATAGCATTAAACATAGGAAATTCCTCCGGTGAACATGATATAATGACTCTTCATCTCTTCAAACCCTTCGTTTAAAAAATTCATCCACCGACTTTCCCCAACCAAAATAGAATCAGATCAAACCATTTTCGTAGCAAGGTGCGTTAGATTTTTTTATTCAACTTTGTATTTCGATTTTTTTTAAATCTTAGAGCTTAATTTTACTTAGTGAACTGGAAAAAAAATTGCTTATAATAAGATCCAAGTATTTATGCTTCTTTACCTAATTTTTTTTAAAAATACGGTTTAAATAAGTTGAGACTTTTTTATATTTTCAGTATTTAATGTTAAACCCAATTTTTTATATTTTGAGTATAAAAAAAATATAGATTTCAAATTTTTAGATTTATATTTTGAAGATCTATTTTTTTTAACTTTTTAATAATTAAAATACATCTATTTTAAATCACTTGTATCTAATGTAGTTGTTCACTTCAAAATTGGCCTCTTTGTAGTCACTAATTTATTTGTTTTTCGTCTCTACATTTTAAATTCTTTTATTTAATTAGATTTTATTTATAAATGTTCATTATATATATATATATATATATATATATAGTTACCAATAAATTTGTATCAGTTTAAAGATCATTAAATCGTATTAAATTTAGCACATACACTTGAACATGAAGTTTATTAAATTATCGTAATTTATTCCCTCCATCTTTAATCCTAGGCATTGCATATGTTTAAGCTATTTATTAATTACAAAGGTACTCTGATAATTTAATAATTTCACATATATAACTGTTTTCATTTTATAAAAAGAATACGGTAAGTATTACAGGTTGGAAAGATACATTTACATTGTAAAATATGCATTTTGCACAAAAAACCGTTGAGTTATCTAGGCTTACCATTGGTCTGGCTGATGTCTCTAAGCAAAATGAGAGAGGGAGGCATTTTATATAGATTTCTTCTATATTGGTGTGTTATCCTCAGTTGTTTTTAGCAATGATGTTCAACAAACAAAATTGTAACAAATTTATAGTGGTTTTATCTTTGAAAACTGCTCGAGAAGAGAAAAGTTAAGGAACTGTCTAACTCCCTTAGGCGTCCAATTACAACCGAAGAAATTAATCTTCAATGATAATTAATATAATTGTTTTGATAATTTATTCATTTATCATTCAATTGATAAGCGATTATTAAAATCAACAATTGAAATAAATAATTATTTATTAGCTCATTGAAATTTTAATATAGTTTAAAAAATCATATCTATTTTTTATAATTCCGGATGTGAATGAGGTTGTAATAGTTTTGTGACGACCCAACCCGGATCCCAATACGAGACCCCGAGGTCGTGCCGTCAAAACACACAAAATAACAAACAAAGGGTAAGGCCATAACGGCGATGCGCCAATAACTTTAACACATGCGGAAGCGAATATCATAATTAAACGGTGGCGCCCGAGCTAACAAGCTCCGAAATACAAAACAACCTAAGAGATAGTAAATCTCTCGATCCAAAATTTCAAAGCACGTGACGCGACATTAGACACGTATAACAAAACCACCTGTTACAATTTTATAAATATTTAAACCAAGTCTACAACTCTAGTCTACACATTCTACGACTAAACATGTCCGGAGTAAAACATAATCAACGATATAAATAACTTGATATGGATAGAAACAATACTATAATATTAACATGGCACGACTAACAATTGTCGGCTCACAAAAGACTAAGTAACATAAACAAGTATCAATTAAATAATCACAAGGCTTACTACCCATAGTGAAGTTTATATAACTTCACTTCCCAATCGACCTTTCCAAAACAAGGCTACAAATATATAAACTAGTAGCAACGTTCTCACAGAACTACACGTTCTATCGTGGACTCGGCGAATCCTTCGAATCACTAGCTCGGCTCGAATCTAAGGAAAACAAGGTAAACAGAGTAAGTCATAAAGACTTAGTAAGCTACTAAAGGTGCAATGTCATGGCATGCCATTATTCTCAAATAAAACATGTACATCTCATATCATGCTTATGATATAACATTTCATGGACTGATTCACAACACAAGCCAAAACCTAACAATAGTCTCGTAGAATATCATTTGCATATATAATTCATCATAAGTAATTCATATCAATAGAATATGATTCTCAATTCTAATATGTTTAACATGTTATCTTCATATTGCACAGTTCATCAAAACATCATCCACATAACTCAATTATACCATGAGTCTCACACTTCATTTTTTAACATAATTCATATAAGAACTTATATATGAAAGACAATGGTTTCCATTCTAATCATGAATAGCATGTTATATTTCTAGTATAACACTATATCAAAAGTCATCATTTCATTAGCATGTTATATTTCTTATCATAACATTTCATCAAGTAATCATCATCTCATGTAAAACATATCATTAGCCACGTAGCACAACAATTCATACAAGTGCTCGTAAAATAAATCCCATAAGAGAGAAGATGATTTTCCTTTCCGTTTCCAGCGTGTAACTCCAGCGGAAACAAACGTGTCCTCGATAACCCATTCGTGGTATCGACGTCCTCGAAACAATACCCGCTCGGGTTCTATAGTGATCAGAGTCATGTTTACTTACTACAACTAAGATCAACTACTTCCCCACCGTGGCCATCGATGGAGGGGTGTGTGCAACCGACACGGCGATCCATTGCAACCACGAATCCCACAATTCGTGAAGACAATGCATCGTCCTGCCAAAGACTCAAACCAAAAAGACGCCAGCTGGACTCAAACGCAAGCACATGTAATCCATACTCAAATGCTCACCAAGGAAAAGTACAACATCACGCACTAATCCAATCAAGTAGATATTTACTTCTAAACCACATAGTTATGCACTTCTATGCTAACTAACACATGCATAAACACATTAGAGCAATGTTATCAAGTCTCTAATACCCAAGTGTTCTTCATACACTTGAAAACGCTCGGAGGCTTAACCTCCATCAAAACTACCCAAAATTCCGTAGGATCTCAATATGTGATTCACTATAATCATATTAGTCCAATAATCGACTCCGTTGAGTCAATTCTACTCTTTTCAAATTTGAAGGCATAGAAGCTATTTGTATCATAGCCTCTTATTATTCATGAGCTATTATTCATGGCTAAGTTCTCAAGGTTAACAACATTATATAACCCAACAATTCATACCTTCCCAACAACAATCCCCGAAACATAGTTCATAGGTCAACACTTAACATTTAAAGTCAACCATCACATTTTAAGCATGTATCTCAAGTTAGCATTTAATCAAGCATGCTTTCATTCAAAATAACCATTTATCCAAACAAGATGTAAATTCATCTAGCATACTCATAATCAAGATATAAATTCATCTAGCATGCTCATAACCTTCAATTCATGAATTATTGTTGACCAACATGCTCTTATATGCATAAAAGTCAACTCAACCCAATAAATTCAAACATAACATTTTTATTCATGTAATCCATAATGATAATTCATTTTACATGCTCATACCCAAAAATTCATGAATTAGATAGCATCACACTCTTATATGCATGATAGTCAACTCTATTCTTAAAAGTCAAACGAAACATTCAAATATATAATCTATTGTGAAAATTCACCAATCATGCTCACAATAAAAATTAAGGGTTCAATAAGTATACTTCCAAACTCCCAAACATATATCCATATATGATTCTAACAATTCATAATATCCAATAAAACTCCAAAAATCATGTACATCATCAATAACCCATTTACTTTATCAACTTATAATCAAACCCTAGGTATTTAGGAAATCATATACTCATCATACCCAAGTCCAAAATTACCAAACAAAGCTTAATAACATACTTCATTAACATAGAAATCAACCTACACATGATTCTTAGCAAGTTCACTCTTAACTCAAAATAAAACGTACAAAGCATGCATGTGTACTCATTGACCTCAAATAGCACCCTTGTTTTCCTTAGGGTCAATGAGCACAAAAATCAAATAGGAGGAGTATAGTAGCTTACATACAATCACCACTTCAAGGAACCAAAACAAACATGCAATCGGTGGAAAGGGTTCTCCTCATCCTCCTCTTCATTTCTATGGTTGGGATTTGGAAATGGACTCCTCAAGTTTTGACCACCATGGATGAACACTCAAGAACACCAAGAAAACTCTCCTTTCATCTCTCAAAATGTTGTCCATGTTTTTGGAGAGAGATGACAGAAAATGGAAGGCTTAGTGGGTGTATTGGCTTCCCCAAGGCTTGAAAATGTGAGTGGGAAGGGTGACCAATGCATGTGGGGGTCTCTCCTTGCCAAGTGTCCTCCAATCCATTCAAAACTTCCAATACTTGCTTAGGACACATTGGTTAATCGTTAGGACGAATTAGAAGTTGTTTAGGATGGGTTTGGGTGGGGTTATGATATCCAAAATTAAGTAAACAACAAAACAAGTCGTATCAGGAAATGCAGACCTTGTGGTCGCATGGTACATCATAGCATGCGACCGCATGCTAGGCAGAATCAAGGCTCACAACTTCTGTTCAGCTTGCGGGGGCAAGGTCCAAACCCCCTTGCGATAGCAAGGTTTCCAAAGCTCAAAAGGTCTTAAATCAACCCTAAACAACCCCAAACTCAAGGCCAAAGATCCCTAGGATCAATCCTCACTCAAAGATGGTCCAGAAATCTCACAGAACACCCACAAACAACTTCTGAAAGAATTCGGATCGAAACCGGAACAAAGCGCAACAACTCGCTAACGAATCGACGAATGAACTAGCGATCATTCAGTTTGGCATATATGGTTGTCAATTATCTCAAGTTAAAGAAAGAATGTCAAAAGTTTTTAGATTTATTTATCTAATTAATTTTGATTACAAATTCGTTTCATTTCTCATTGCATTAATGACACATATACAATGTAGAAGTGTTGTCATTTTTGGAAAGTGCATGTGACACCCCGCTCCTTCGTTATCTCGGTTTGCGTGCTATACTTGCACTTTTTCCCTTGTCGACGGTATGTTTGGTTGGCGAGAGGGTCTAGATATGTTTGAGAGGCCATATTAAGACCAAAACATCATTAAGAGACCCCATATAGTTGTTGACTTGCTAAAGTCACAAGTCGTGACTCGACGATAGTCGGAATGCGACGCGATTGAGGGTTTGCTTGCGTTTTGTGTTCGTGACCTCGGTTTGGGTCCTAGACCTCTATAAGATGGTTTATTAACATGTTTAGATGTATTAGACTTCAAGTTGGAGGTATTCCCTAAGTCTATCGATGATTTGGAAGTTTATAAACCCTCTTGCTTTGTTTCGCCCTTAGCGATTTCCTTCAGGCCAGTCATGTTTTGGGCAAACTTCGGGAAAATTATGGTACTAATCCACTGAATAGAATTTTCTAAAAATTTAGTATGTTTTACCTTCATACGTTAAGATACTCTCTGTAAAATTTGGTAATTTTCCAAGGTGTCTAAGTACCTCAATTAGGTCTTGACTTACGGCTGTGCCAGAATTCGTTTCGAAAAACAACTTCTGTACTTGATTTTGTTGTAACCATATCTTGATGTATATAAGTCCAAATGGAGTAATTTAAAATCCTAAAATATAATTCAATGAGTCTAGTTTCATAAAAATAAAAAATCACCTCATTTGAAGTTGTGAGCGATTTATGGTCGATTTTACAAGATTGACTGTCCAGCCTCAGCTTCCCAGGCGCCCGCCTCAATAATGTGAGGCGCCCGCCTCAACTTCTGGGAGAAAATTTGCAAATTTGGAGATGGGTCAGAGTCCCAGGCGCCCGCCTCAATAATGTGAGGCACCCGCCTCAACATAAAATGTCACTTACGGGATTTTTTGCCCTGTTTTGAGTTTGGACGAATTATACCTATCCTACCCTCATTAAACCCCCTCTAAACCCTTCCTAACCTCCCATACTTAACCCAAATCATGTCCTAACATTAGTTGGAAGTTGATTAAGGTTAGATTAGTGTTTGATTACCCCTAATCCCTACTAATTGTGCAAGGAAATGTCTAATGTGCCCTCCTCAATTTGGGGGTATAAATACCCAAACCCCCTTTGCAATTGCTGAAATCCTCTTCATTTCTCATCCTCCACAATACGTATTATAGAGAGAGAGAGTCCAAGGGAGATTCAAGCCCTAGCTTCCTTCTCTCTTCGATCCAAGACGATCCATCCACCCGATTGCCTTCAAACTTCGGAATCTTGAAGCCCTCGACGTGTAGAACAACTTCACCGATCGGATTTGTGTTCTCTTGAGTTTTCACTCAAGCTAGGTAAGTTACCTTCTTTTTATTTTGGTTCATTGGCCCTAAGGAAAACAATATATGTGCTATTTGTGGGCAATGAACACCTTGTATGCCATGTATGCTTATTTTGAGAATTTTTAGAGGTATGAACTTGTTAATGCCATGAGGAAGATGTTTTGAATGATATTGTGTGTTGGGAGAAATGGATTATCCCTTTGTTAAGATTTTGTGAATTTTAGGGCTTGGGAATCAAGTCCAAATTATTTTGGAATTTGTTATAAAGTGAAGAGGATTATTTATGTTAGGTTTTGTTGTGAATTTTAGGGCTTGAGAATCAAGCCCGAACTATTGGAGAATTATTGTTAATTGATGTGGGTGCAATGTTGAGATTGATGAATTATGTAAATAACGAAACTTAGTATTTAGACTCAACGGAGTCGAAATAAGTTCAATAAAGTGTTAATGAGCTCGGGTTGAAGTCCTACGATATTTGGGATTTGTTTGATTATAGTTATGTTGAGTTCTTGGATTTTTAGGCTTGGGAAACAAGCCCGGATTAATTTGGGAGAATTATCATGAACTTGAATGACGTGTTAGTTTCGGGATTTATGGAATGTGTATATAATGAAATGCGATATTAAGACTCAATGGAGTCGTTATAGGTTTAATAAGATGCTAGTGAGCCTTAGGTTGAAATCCTACGATGTTCGGGTTTGGTTGGTTTTGATTGTGAGTACCCGAGCATCTCGAATTGTGTCCCATTTGTGACACCCATGATATAGATGCTTATTGGGGATTTATTTAGAGCGTGCTCGTAGAGCACGGAGCTTTAGAGACCAATCAATGATCTCGTGTATTTTTAAGAAATGGTTATTGAATGAGATTTCTTTTGGGAGATTTAGATGATCGTACATGGAAAACTTGCGGGTCTTGGACTATGGTGTAGTCTTGTCATTTATGAGAATGGTTTTGAGGATGTCGATTATGTTCGACGGTTAGGATTACGGTTGAGTCCGGTATGCCTGTATGTATAAACTTAAATGCTAAGCCTTGTTTGCGATTGTTCTTAGACTAAAATAATAGTCTTTGACTTAATCTTGATTAGAGGACTATAGCAGACCTCATGTTGTGAATTATTGAGCTATAAGCTATTCTTGAATTGGTGATGACTTGAGGATCATGAATACCTCAATATGTGGTTTTGAACTAAACTTACAAGTTAGTTGAACATGTTAAGTGTGTACAATTATGTGCATTGTTTATTGGGTTTTGTAGAGCATTATGACCTACTTGAATTGATAAGTTCTTTTATGATGGACTTGGTCCTTATTGGTTTATCCAAGTAAATATCTACTTGAGCATCTTGATTTGAGTCCAGCTGGCGTCTTGGTCGATTTGTCGGCAATGGGACGATTCATAGCCTTTGGAAACATTCGCTATGAATCGCCGCATTGGTACCCTTTCTCCTCACTATTTGGCCGATAGTGGGATGTGGTCTCGTATTAGCGCCCCCTAGCCTGATATTGAGCTCCCATTTCTCATCCCAGGGTTGGATGAATGTAACGTAGTACTCATTAATAAAACTGATGAGTTGTGATCATTCGAGGATTGAATCCCAGACTATGATCATCTGAGGGTGGTACCCGGTTTGAATATTGAGGGCTTGGCCCAGATCTTGGTTTTACGTGCTTAGGTATAAGCACTAATATGAAAGATAACGTGCTATGTGGTTTATGCAGTTTATGTTACATGATGACGTTATACAAGTTTATTGTTGGTATACGATTAAGATGCCATGATTTTATATATGTTTGTGCATTATGCCATGCCACGACATGCTATGCCATACAATTGTATTTAGTAACTTACTGGGTCATTATGACTCATTTCGTGTGTTGTTTTCCTTAGTTTTTGCAGTGATCTCGTTAGTACGCGTGGCGGCTTCGGATAGTGATTCCTAGAAGGTGGTCTTCCGGGCTTTAAGCTTGGATTTATTATTATTATTGTTGTTATGTATTTGTGAGACACGATTGTAAAGTTATGTAGACTTTACTTGGGTAGACTATGTTAGTATTGTGTTATCGTATTATTTTGGTAGCCGACTTGTTTGGTCGAGCTGTTGTATCTCTTATGAGTTGTTCCCTTTTATTATTCCGAGCATGCTTTAGCTCACCCATTCTATTATTGTTGGTATTGTCGTCTCCGACGACGTTAGTCGTGAGATTTGGGTTTAGTTGTTAGAATTTGAATATCTTATTCTTTTAGTTGATTTATTCCTCCGGCATGTTTTAGCCGTTGAGTTGTTGTTTATCGTGTGGGTTCTTTGTTTCGCGCCTTAGGTTGCCGATGGTTTGTTGTACGTGCGCAATGTTGCATATATGGTTGTCGAGATTGTCTCAAGTTTTTAATTATAGAAAGCTTTGGTCCCACTTATGTCAAAAGTTTTTAGATTTATTCGGTTTTGCCGTTATCTAATTAATTTTGAGTTATTCGCTTTCATTTCTGTTTAGATTGCATTGGTTCAACTCTTGACTCGCACCATACGCCTACAATGCTTGTCCATCTTTTAGCTTGTCTTGAAGGCACGACCTTGGGATTTCGCATTGGAGTCCGGGTCGGGCTATGACAGTGCATTTTGACGGGAACTTTCCAAAAATCGCACATCTCCTTTTATATATGTATAGATTTCTTCTATATTGATGTGTTATCCTCAGTTGTTTTTAGCAATGATGTTCAACAAACAAAATTGTAACAAATTTATAGTGGTTTTATCTTTGAAAACTGCTCGAGAAGAGAAAATCTAAGGAACTATCTAACTCCCTTAGGCGTTTAGTTATAGACCAAAAATTAATCTTTAATGATAATTCATGTAATCATTTTGATAATTTATTCATTTATCATTCAATTGATAAGCGATTATTAAATGCAACAATTGATATAAATAATTATTTATTAGCTCATTGAAATTTCAATATAGTTAAAAAAAAATCATAACTATTTTTTTTATGTTTCCGGATGTGAATGAGGTTGAAATAGTTTGGTATATATGGTTGTCATTTGTCTCAAATCAAATAAAGAATGTCAAAAGTTTTTGGATTTATTTATCTAATTAATTTTGATTACAAATTCATTTCATTTCCTAATGCATTAATGACACATATACAATGTAGAAGTACTGTCTTTTTTGGAAAGTGCAATTCGACGGGAAGTTTCCAAAAATCGCACATCTCCTTTTATATATGTATAGATTATAGTACTCAACTAATCTATAATGGGACAAAACTACCCATAAAATGGATATAGTTCAATTTTGAATTATCTTTTTATTTCTCGACATAATAAATTTAAAATAAATTTATAATTATTTTTATTTGTATTTTCTAACAAAAAATTTAATGAATATGTTTCTTACGTGAGATATGTTCAAGAATTAAATGTAAATATTTGCATGATATTTATTTTTCTATAAACCCCATAAAACTACTTTATAACTATAACTTTTATTGCGAAATAAAAAATGTAGATTGGATTCAAATAATATTATTTTTAAAATATTACTCAATATATAATCAATCAGAGATTATGTAATTTTAATAAGTTTGTTTTTGTTCATTTCTAATAAAAAATTTATTAATGACATTAAAATCTTAAAAAATAAGGGTTATTATTTTCTACATAACACTATCTTATATAAATATAGTGGATAAAAAATTATAATAGTGAAAAAGACTATCCCAAAAATAAAATAAAATTAAATTTAACAATTAATGTATAGATTGAATCATTGAAATTTGTGAGACCCACTTTCTTTCTACTTTAAATATAAAAAAACAAAGGTAGGGTAGGTGAGGGGATATGAATGGTTTGGAGAGAAGTAGAGGAGAGACTCGTGATGTCGGGTAGAGAAAGCTAATGAGTTTTTTTTTTTTCCAAATCTAACACAAATCATCCCTCTCAACGGTGAATCTTAAAAAATCTAACACAAATCAACTCATGATTTTAGTTTTTTTAAAAAAATTACCTCATGAACCCCAAAGGCTCAAAATCCAATGATGCCTTTCCATGTGGCATAATTTGAGTGGTTGACATTTTATTTTCTCTCATTTTTTTTTGACTAATTTTTAGCCAAAAAATTTATTTTTTTCCTGAATTAAAGTACACATTTTTAGCTATAAATAGATATTTAGTTTGTTTTATTTGGACATCATAAAAATTTTCTATGATTTTTTAAGTTTCTAGTCATTATTAATAGAGATAAAGATTGTGAGATATGTAAATGCGTTAAATTTTGTGCCATTATTGGGAAATTTTTTTAGTTTTGAATCAAATGAATATCTAATAGATTATTTTATTGATTTTTAATAGATGAAGTTTGATTTTTAGTTTGATTTTCCAAAACCATTGTATATGCTCCAAGAGTGAGTGATGAAGCATTAGTGGATTTCTGAAAAAAAAAAAAATATATATATATATATATATATATATATAACTACATTGCATAATAACCTTCATACATGAAAATAAGTTTGTCAATGAATTTGATTTGATTTGTATCTTATCCGAATTTGATTATATTTTAGGATATGGATTTAGTTTTTTAATTTGATCACCGATTTTGATATATAATGTGAATGACTAACAAATCATATTTGGATTAAGGTGTTTCGATCCATCAACAACCTGATCCGAGCCAATATAAAAAGCTATTAATATTATACATATAAAATTGTATTTATGTTAAATTTTTAGTCATTAATCATTACTATTACTAGTAAATATAAAATTTTATGCTCATTATAATATCTTACTAACAATATATATATTTGTGTAATTTGAAATCAAGAATTTTTAATTTTATTCGACCTTTGGTTAAATCAAAACACCTCCATATTAATGTTATTCAGTAATTTAATAAGGGACAAATAAAATTCCATTTGAATCCAAATTTTTAGAATATGGATCGAGCTTTGACATATCTAAATATCTAAAATATAATATGATCTGATTCAAATTCGATATTTTTTTAACAAATCGGATATGAATTTTAGCGGATCTGATCCAAATTTGATTTATAACAAGCCAACATGAAGATGTGAGACTAACATATATCTTAGCCGTTAAAAGTTTTTATAGTTTGCAAGATGATTAAATATGAGTAATTAGTTAGGTTTAGACAATTGCGCTTTTATGAAATAAACAATATGTATTATACTCCTTTTGTTTTGGACAAAGAGTTTCAGTTTGAAAGGTTAATTTTTTTAAAAAATGACACTTTTAGTAATCCATTATTAATAAAATAACATTTTTATCTCTTAATTTTTTAAAGTGAACTTTTAAGTAAAAATATCTCAAAATAAAATAGTGGACTCTTTATCCGAATCTAAGGAAGTAATATATACTCCCCCGTCCCTAAATTATCGTCCTCTTTTTATTTTTCGTCCGTCCTAAAAAAATTATCCAGTTTGAAACTTACTTTTTTAGAAAATCACTTTTATCACTTTATCCTTACTTTTTCACCTTACTTTAATTATGAGTCACATACACATAGGCTTTAAAGGAAACTACACATTAAATCAATATAAATAATCAAGTCAATTATTTTTTTAAACTGTGCATCAGATCAATTAGGAAAATTATTTAGGGACGGAGGGAATATAAGTTCCTTAATTATCAACAATTATTTTTACTGTGCACGGGTCATGCAACAAGCGGTCTATGAAGAGCCAGACAAATCCGTGGTTGGTATCGGTCTTATTGGAGTTAATTATTACTCCTTCTATCCTAACATTATCGTTTTTTTTTTGTTTTTATGTCCGGCTCAAAAAAAATTATACAATTTGAAAATTTTCTTTTTTTAGAAGTATATTTTTACCATTTTACACTCAAAAATATAATTCTTTAAATCATATGACCTACCCAGTGGGACCCACCCTAAACTAGAATAAAGGACGTGTGTGATAAGAGATTTGAATTTGTGTTTAAAAGTATCTCCAATGTTATATATTCTTACACAACTTCTTAATTGTGTCTCACTGCCATCTACACATTTTTATCTTCTTATCCACTTAAGAATATATCTTCCCATTATATAATCTTATTACAAAAAAAATATTAAATTTAACACTATCTACTAAAAATAAAACCCTTCACCCCCCCCACACACATACCCCACAAGTGGCCGTCCACTTTCTTCCTCTCTCTCTGACAGCCCCCCTCCCCCCAAATCAGCCGTCCCCCCTCCCCCTCACACTCCATTCCCCAAGGCGAGCAATGCTAAAATGAAGACTCAAATTTGCACCAAATGATGCTTTCCAATGTTATCTTATTTAGATATTTTATGGGCTACACTATAATTTAAAAAGTTATGTTAACAATATGACACATAAGATGTCACATCATTTGATACCCAAAATTGAGTGTTATTAGAGTGGTCCTAGCATTAACCTCCCCAAGGCCAACTTCCTATTTAGGAAGTAAAATCTAGTTCTCTCTCCTAGGTGACCACTCACACACTACTCAATACATTAAGAAGTTGTAGTTTATAAGAGCATCCCCATTGTCTTTTTTTTTTTTTTTTTTTAATTCTTAGACAACTTCCTATGAAGAAGTTGCTCAAAATGCTCCATTGTATATATTCTTTAATGCCAAATAAGAGAGAGAGTGAAAATTAATTACCAAATAAGAACCTGCAAGAACATTGAGAAAGGTGAGAAAATGAGGGAAGGGAGGGGGGGTCGGGTGGTTTACAGTGAGAGAGGAAGTGGACTGTTAGTGGGGTGTGTTAGGGGGTTGTGTGTGAAGGGTTTTGTTTTTTTTATGGTGTTAAATTTAATATTTTTTATGTAACAGTTATAAGAATAATATATGAGAAGATTTATTCTTAAATATATAAAAAAGAAAAAAAAAATGACTAATTAAAGCTTAATTAAAAATTGTATTAATGGTGATGCTCTCTAACACGCGGACATGCCAAGTTGAGCTTAGCTGGCTGGCCTACCTCTTTGATTTGACTGTAGCTAGCTTATCCAATTAGATGTCACAGTATAGCCAATAAAACAAGTACCCGTTTAGAATCATCAATTATTTAAATTTTGATTGGAAGGAATTTATTAGTCATCTCTCTTTTATTTACATGGTAAAAGTGAAAATTCATAAAAATACTACTCCCTTCGTCTTTAAATAATTATCCTATTTGATCCGGCGTATAGTTTAAAAAAAAGTAATTGATTTGATTATTTATAATGGTTTAATGTGTAGTTTTCATTAATATTCATGTATATGTGGCTTATAATTAAAGTAGAGTGAAAAAGTAAGGGTAAAGTGGTAAAAGTGATGTTCTAAAAAGGTAAGTTTCAAAGTGAATAATTATTTTAGGACGAACGAAAAAGAAAAAGAAGATGATAATTTAGGGACGGAGAGAGTAATATTAATAATTCGATCTTAAACATGTTTTTTTAAATTGTACATCAAATTAAGTCAGATGATAAGATGGTTGGAGTATTTTTATCACTTGCCGACCCTGACAAATCAATGATTGGTATGGAGTTTACTTCTTGAGCCAAACAAATCAGGTATTGGAGTTAATTATTAATTTTATTAACCCTGACAAATCAATGATTGGTATGGAGTTAATTAGTTAATTTTAGGATTAATTAATAATTAATAATTTGGTCCCTCAGCTTACCACTAACTTTAAGTTTGTCCTACCTCTTTTTTTTTTCCCCATTACATTTGAATTCTACTTCTTGTATTATTCTAGTCAGATTCCCCATTTTCAACATTACTACTATTGAATCTTGCATGTTTAAAATTTTTACTTAAAACCATTAAGATAATTATTTTACTTTTGAATATATCCTTAAACTTATTTTAGTTAGACTTTAACAAATCTAAAAGTCTATCTGCTTAGATGTCTTAAAACTTTCAGATGTCTTAAATTAAGTATTCTTCCTGCTGAAAGATATTAGCCGCTAGCAGTTGATGATAACAGCATCAGCTCCTGCTTATTACTCTTGAAATTCTCTACCTATAGATCATTGTTATATATTGAAAGATATGATATTCACGAGCTAATATTATATTAATTTAAAATGTCTTCTTTTTCAATAAAAGGAATTATTCACATGTCTTATCAATATAAGACTTTGGTGTATAATGTTTTAAATGTTCTTATTTTTTATTCAAACCTAGTTAACCACTCTCTTTATTATTTCATGCTAGAAAATGTTTTTGTCTCTCACTCTACTAGATTTTTGGGTATTCAATGACAGATCTTCTCTATCATTTCTTCAAGCAACTCAAGATTCAGCCTTCCATCTCTCAAACGATTACAATCCTAAAAGATCTCTAGCTATAGAGTGTTTGAAGTAAGGGATGAAGAAAACACCTTTGCATAAATACGTGCTCCAAGTTCAAAATCTAAAAATCCTCATAGCACTGAAAAAGACAAAGCAGTTGAGACCTTCATTCGTATCAAGATCTTCATTCATTCTTTGAAGAGTTTCTTCTTTCACAAACACCAACTAGATAGTTCTTCTCATACTAATCTTCTCTTATTCTTGTTTGAACAATCTCTATTTAGTCAGTTCATTTATTATTTCCATCTTCAAGGAACCTTTGATTGTTGCACAAGTTTGATTATTTATTAATCATACTTCGCAAACACTAGTTTTTGTTCTAAGCTGATCCGTTAGTGATCACATAAAATTTATATAAATATTAGTGCACTTCAAAAATCCAAATTTGACTAACTTGGTAGTGGACATAGCAGTTTTAACACTGTGAAACCACTTCAAATAATGTGTTCTGTCTACCTGTTGTTTTTACTATCTCTATACTTAAGCAGCTGTTATCTATTTAAGTGTTTAATAGTTTCATTCTTGATTTATTTACTTAATTGTTTATATATATATATATATATATATATTGTTCTTCAATTCAGTCCATATACTTAAGTGATCAAAAGAAAATCAAATCAAACTGTTTTAAGTTCAGCAACTGCTACCTGCTGAAAATTTATCTTTTCTGGTGCAAGTTATTAAAGGTTTTCAAAACAACCCTCAAAGTTTTTAAAAGGCTATTCACTCCCATCTAGCCATATTTTCGTTACCTACAAGACTTACAACTATCATACCTTCATTTATTTTTAAAAATAATACCCATAATACCCTTACCTTAAAAATACCCATAATACCCTCGATCCTCGCAACCTGATCGGGAAGGTCAATCCCTGTTTCGTTGCCCAACAATGGTGATTTTCGAATCAAAGTGTGTTGACAGAGCTGTTGAAGGAGACAATGGAAATTTTTGGAACAATATTTCGAAAAGTGGTCTTTTCGATTAAAAAAACACTGGACTGGAGAGGCTAGAAATTTCAAAAAGTGGATCGGCCCGAATTTTACTCATTTTTCAACCTCAAAAGTCCATTTTCGAAATATTGTTCCGAAAATGTCATTATCTCCTTCAACAACTCTAACAAACACATTGAATTAGAAAATCATCACCGTTGCTTAATGAAATAGGGATCGAATGAATTTTCAGTAGGATGATGGTAGAGAAGAAGGGGGAAAATAAGACTTACGACGGAGGATAATATTTCACGATACATAAAATTAGTGTAGCGCAATACAATTTGGATTATATATTTAAAATTTATGTTTCGGTGCCCAATTCATGCATTGCAATGCCCAATAAAATTTGGGTAAGGCTTTCTTAGTGCATCTTTTTTTCATTAAGGATATCTTTATTATTTTTCCTCAAAAAATATAATTTAGCAATTTTAAAAAAATTATCGAGTACTTTTGTAGTTAAAATTTCACAGCCTAGTACGAGATTGAATTTCTTCCTTAATTAGATTTAAAGACAAATAAAAATAATAATCATAGTTATTACGAGAATTATTAGGCTGGTGGGACCGTGGGAGGTCGCCGGTTCCGGAAAAGAAACTGTGGAACGGCTGGGGCTCTTCTTGTGCCGCAATAATGAAGGGGATGGGTGGAGCTTGGTATATAAGGGGACTGTAACACGTGTGTTTCTTCGGAAAATTTGGAGAACCTTGAATAAGAGGAAGAAGGGGAGGCATCAACTGAAGATTTCTAGTCGCAGCCGTGAATCGAAGTCTGTGGAGGTAAGTTACTGCCTCCCCCGTTTCTACCGGCATGATTCTTCCGTTGAATTAGATAATTTGGATCTCTGTTTAAAAAATAAAGAGAAGAAAACGAAATTGATTTGGGGAGGGTTTCAAAAGAATAAACACAAATGGAGAAGGGAAGGAATTGTAATTAAGTATGTGTGTCAGTGTGTGTATGCAGTTGTGTGGCGCAGAGACGGGAATCAATAAAAGAAGAAAAAAAAATGATGGGAGGGGTGATAGTGACGTGAGAGAGAGGTTGGTGAAAAAAGAATAAGGGGAAATTAATATTTCATCCGTATCAAAATATTTTTTTTTTCGTCTATTTTGTTTAAATTTTTTTATAATAATACTTTTACAATTTTATCCTTATTTTTTTGAGGATAAAATAATTTTTTGATCCCTGAACTATATCAATATTATGCGTTTGGTCCCTGTATTTTTTTTGTAATGTGTTTGGTCCTTAAAATAGGGTTTTACTAAGAGATTACCCCCTCATGGGGTTCAAGTCAATTTTTTAATGAAATTCCAAATTTATCCTTAATAATGTTAGTGGTTCAAAATTAAAAAAAAAAATCAGGTTAGTGGTCCCTCCATAATTAACCGGTCAAAATCAATGTTGGACTCAACCAATTGCCAGCCCCCCCCCCTTCGATACTCTTCCCCCATAACTCAAAACCCATTTATTTCATTACAACTCACATTTTACTCGGTCTTCCTCATCCAACTTCGATGTCTTCCTAATTCTAGGGTTTCTCCTGATCAATTCAACTCATCCCTTTTCAATTGATCATTAGAACAGGTAATTGATCTCCTCAATTCTTCTTCTAGGGTTTCTCCATCAGATAATGGATTGTAAGAGAGTGAGCTAGGGTTAAGCTTAGCAGATCTATACTCTCCATAGCTGCAGCAACATCCGCTGGATATCGACCTTAGACGCCCACGGCCCCGCTTTACGGTGAATTCCCGGGTCTCAATTAATTGTTCTTCACCACTTGCAGGCCGTTCGGAAAATCTTAACTCGCACACCACCATCAATCACCGTAACAATTGTCCTGAGCTCAACCAAGAAGATGTTATCAATCAAAGTCTTATTAATTTCTACCGGTGTTGTCTATGGCGGTAATGTTAAAGCTCTCCATCTTAGGTAATCACCGAAGTTCACTCTCTCCGAGTTGCCTTCAATATGGAGCTTTGTTATCCCCGGCTCAGCCTCCCTATCTCTACGTCATCAACTCGTATAATCATCATTATCGCCGCCTCGCGGTTGCATCGAACGTTGATGATCATCCTCTCGTTGCCTCGAGACGGCTGCCTGAGGCGGAAGGCCGTTGATGTCCCCAGATCGGGTCAAGTTCAGTACCTAACAACGCCTTTTGAAAACCGCTGGGCGACTCACCGATTGTTGCGTTGTTATCAAGCCTCTCCGTAAGTTGATTCGATGTAGTTCGAGATTGAGGATTTGTTTGAGCCGTCCTTGTTGAGTGAATCAACGACTTCCAAAATCATCTGCAATAATTTTAAGAAATGAGATCAAATACGAATTATTCAAAATTAGGGTTTGAAATTGGGGGAAATTAATTTTTTTTAAAAAAAAGATATAGAAGGTGGAGATAGCTGGAGCAGAAGGTGGTCGGAGATGGAGATGGCCGGAGCAGGGGCTATAAATGGCGAGAGCTTGGGAGAGGGAAGGAAGGAGTTGAACGGTGGGTTTGTGGGTTTGTGGAGGAAGGCTGTAATGGTTATGGTACTGATTCCTTTTTTCTTTTTTTTATTTTTCTTTTTTTTATTTTGAACCATTAATATTATTAAGGGTAAAATTGGGTTTTAAAAAACATAATCTAAAAAAGTGACTAACCCCATCGGGGGTAACCTCTTAACAAAACCCTAATTTAAGGACCAAATACATTACAAAAAAACCACAGGGACCAAACGCATATAATTGGTATAGTTCAGGGACCAAAAAATTATTTTATCCTTTTTTTATCATACTTTAATTATGAGCCATATATACCTAGATATTAAAATAAATTACACATTAAATTAATATTAATAATTCAGTCATATTTATTTTCTTAAACCGTACACTAGGTCAAAACAGACTATAATTTTAGGACGGAGAGAGTAATTGATCAAGGATAATCAGTAAAGGAGGGTTGTTATCAATTCAATAGTTTTTGTAATTTACCGGGTCTGTTTCGAGGATAGAGTCCACTATTCCATTTTGATATGTTTTACTTAAAAAGTCTACTATCAAAAATTAAGGCATAAAAATGTCATTTTATTACTAATAAACTACTAAAAGTATCATTTTTTAAAAAAGTTTGACTTTCAAACGATGACTTTTTACCCGAAACAAAAGAGAGTACTTTGTATTAACCATTAGTTACAAATAGGAGCTTTGTATAATTAGTGCATTGATTTTACATTATTGCACGTTGAATTTTAGGTTTGGACAAGTGTGGGTGGGTGCACTATTTCACGTACAAGTTTGTCAAGTTACAACGTTAGACATGTAAGTGACTATACTTTTTTAGATCTTTGAATTTTCTTATTATTCGGTAGGTTTTCATTATATTTTATTGGTTTAACGTTTTTTTGTAAACACATTTACCGATCTTTGATTTGAACTCCGTCGAATATATTTTGTTCTTACTTCGAAATTGGTATTTTTGTAACACATGTTTAATCTCATTTGAAATATCAATTTGTTGGAAAATTTGATTTATACACACTTATTGAACGTTTGACTTTCTTATCACTAAGTAAAATAATCCGTTACGTGGATGTATGTGACGCTAATGATATGATGAATTATTTAACACCACTGGTTGACGTGGTGAGGTAATCCGGATATACCAGTCAGGCCCTTTGGGGGCAGTTTTGACTTCTTAATTGGAGCCACTGTTAGTTAGGTCGTTGGACCGCTTAAGTGATCATGAAATCTGCGAGTGGCCATCGTTTTCAACTGGTATGGGACGGTTGACGAAAATTAAACCTCTCGTATTTGTTTTGAGCTTAATCTTTCATTGAACTCTAAGCATCTCTTGACATTTGATTTTATTCTGAGCTAATACTATAACTGGTTAATGTAGTTATTTGAGTTAATAAAATATTTGATATTTGACGAACATTTTCTTGTAGTCAACTCCTCCTTAAAATCTGAAGGGTTTATATATGAACTTACTGGGTATTGTTCGCTCACTATTTTCTATTTCTTTGCCCTCGAGATCGTAAGTAGATTTGGATCTTTTGGGCTTAGGTAGGCAGTGTTGAAGGCAACACGAGAAGAAATTTTTTTAATAGCACTAAGTTTTCAAGTTTTGATTTTATTTATGAATTTTAATTTGTATTGGAATTTGTAAAATTAATTAAGTCTTGGGATATGCAATAGACAACAAAGGTTCTTATTTTTGGTTTGACATATTTGATGTTTTTACTTCGTAACGTTGAGATATTTAGTAGCTTATCATTTAGTAATGGTGACGTGGCCGAACTGTGGGATCGCGGTGTCAGTACTAAGTTTGAAGCGTTACAGAGTGGTATCAGAACTTTGATGAGCTCTACAACTTTAATGAAGATGATATCGGTAAAAGATGAATTTTAAGCCTTCAATTTCAAGAAATTCTCTCAAAAACCCCAAGTTCTTGCTCCCTCTCCTCTTATGCACGAAAATAAGGAAGTGACAAGGTGGAAGAGGTCTATCTTGGTGTTATTCAGTTGAAGATAGAGGTAGGAAGGGTCCCCCCTCAAAGCATGAGGTGTCACAACCTCATTGGTAGGCACTAATCCAAGATTAAGACTAATTAATCCAACTTAAACCTTAATCAAAGTGATTAACTCTTAAACCAATTTAATTAGGTCTAATCTTCAGTTAACTAAGTGTTTAGGATAGTTTAGGGCTAATTGATTAGGTTTAAGGGTTAAAATCTAGTAAACTTGGTCAACAATAGAGGCAGAGCAATGCGGTCGCTTTGTCCCCTAAATTCGAGCGCATTAAGCCCAATGCGGTCGCTCTGGCCATAAGGATGCGATCGCTACAAGTGCTTGGACTTTCCTTGTACAAAACCCTCTAGGATGCGGTCGCTTTACGCAATGCAATGTGTAGAGACCTCAATTTCGTACCTCTGTATGTAACATTGACATGAGATATCAAAACTTGTTAAAACATTAACGAATGTCAAGTTACAGGGTTAAAAGTGCAAAAGAAAAAGCAGGATGTATAAACAGTGAAGTGCATGCGCCAAAGTGTCAAAAAGGCAGCAAGAAAGGACCCTGGCGCCACCCACACTCCCTCCTGGTGCGGCGCCCACCCCCTCCATGGGTGGCGCCCAACAGTACCCAATGTACTGTAGCTCTTTGCTTTTGGTACGATCTCTCAAGCGCGCGGTACAAGCCGATAAAGCACAAGATAATCAATCTTAAGGATGAAGGAATCCCAATCAAAACTAAGTAAATAAATAACGAAATGGACTATAACTGTATGATCAGTGACTGCACACCTTAAGAAAGATAGAAAAATAGGGAAAGGAAAAAGGAAAAAGGAAAAAGGAGAAGTGAAATAGGACCTGCGCTGAAAGTCTGTCTCAATGTTAGGAACATAATCTATCTTGTACCAATCTTCTCCTGTTGGATCACACCTTCTGCTTAATTCGGTACATCCCTTGATTTTCATGATTTCGAGGTTGGTGAGACATTCCATTCCATCTGGCAGTGACAAAAGATTCGGGCAGTAGTGAATTTCTAGACTTCGGAGCTCTGTAAGATACTCGACGGAATTCGATAGTGTTGTTAAATTTGAACAAGCCACTATTTGAATATCCCGTAGTGTGGCAGCTGACTCTTGGAGCCCTGCTGGTATGCTCAATAACATTGGCAAATCCCATAAAGTTAGTGACCTAAGGCTCGTTAGCCCTTTCAAATCATCATCTTTGAGCTCGAGAGTATCACAAGTGTGGATTATCAATTCTTCGAGTTTTGCGAGGAATATCATGCCAACTGGTAAAGGTGGCAGCAATGGACATCTAAAAATCTCTAAATAACGGAGGCAAGAGATGTGTAATATTCCATCGGACAAAGATCTCAAGTGGAGGGCTATTGAGATGTTTAGTCTTCGGAGCTAGGGATGTTAATCCACTTACCTCCGGTGGCAAGCTTATTAGAAATGTAGAACAAAGGGACAAATGGCGTAAGTTAACTAGTTTTCCTAAACTTGGAGGCAATTCAAACATGGGCACCTCGGGAAATGATCGGATACGAAGATGCAGATGCTGCAAGTTTAGAAGGCGTCCAATAGAATCAGGCAGTGTTAGCCCATATGCACTCTGGACACTGAGAGTCCTCAAATGCTTCAATTCTCCAATGGAACTTGGCACATGAACTATGAAGTCATTTATTTCCAGCACACGTAAGAATCTATAAATTGAGATTAAAGCTGGGCCAAGTACACGAAAGCTGAGGTTATAGGCATCGTTAAATGCAAGAAGAGTACGTAACCTTTTTGCTTCGAGCAACCGGGGATGAGGTAAATCTTGAAACAAGTGAAATGACACATGTCGTAATTGTTCTGGGACCGAGTTGGCGTTAGATCTCATGGTCAAGCACTCATCTCCGGCCACAAATTGTGCTAGATCATGTACAAGATCATGCATCTTGTAATATCCTTGTCCTTCTACCTCAAGAAAGGATTTCATCACCAGTTCGTCAACGTAACGTTCACCTATTTCTTCTAGTTCCTCATCTTCTTCAGACGAGCGAATAAATCCTTGTCCCATCCAAAAATAAATCAACCTCCATTTCTCAATCCTTTCATCCTTCCTCAGCAATGAACAATAGCCAAAACACTGCTTCAAATACGATGGCATTTGATCATAACTCAACTTCAGTATTGGCATGATATCATTCTCTGTTTGTACAATCGCCCACATCTCATTGTCTCTCACCCTTAACCAATCTCGCTCATCAGTCTTCAAATACAACAAACCTCCTAGTGTCCTAGCTGCAAGAGGAACTCCTTTACATTTTTTCACTATTTCTCTTCCAATAGTAACTAACTTTTGATGATTTCTCTCACCTCCCTTGTTAAATGCCCACTTCATAAACACCGACAAACAATCATCGTCAGGAAGACCTTTAAGATTATACAAGAAATGTGTTCCTATTATGGACGCAACTGCAATGCTTCGAGTGGTTACAATAATTCTACTTCCTCCAGCACTAACCATCAACAAATCTAGTAATTCAATCCATTTCACTCGATCTTCACTCCACACATCATCAAGCACAAGCAAGAAATTCTTTCTTAAATTTTGTTGCAGGCGAGTTTGCAACTGTTCAAACGCTAAATTTTCACAATTATTTGCTCCAATAGCTTTTAGAAAGCCAATGACAATATTTTTCACATCAAAAACCTTAGATACACACCCATATTTTTTGGTCAAATTGATTAGCAACCCGGTCATCATTAAATACCAGTTGAGCTAGTGTAGTCTTCCCCAGTCCCCCCATCCCTACTATGGGGATCACGGGAATGACTACTTCATCAGCTGAGCACATCAACATAGTTAGTATAGCTTCACTGTCGCTTTCTCTCCCAAAAACTTCTGAATTCCACACAAACGAGTAGGTTTCCTCTCTTTCTCTAGCTTGAACTTGATTTTCAACAGCCTTAACAACAAATTCAAAGCGTTTCATGTTCACTATAACCTCATCAAATCTCTCGCTAACACCCTTTATCTTTTGACCCATGGCATAACAGAATTTAAAAGGATTTGAACGTGAAAAGAAATTACGTACCTCCTTTCTTCGACTACCATGAATTTCCACTTCCCTTCTCAAAGCCTCTGTAGCAAATTCATCCACCAAATCATCAACATCATACACTACCTATAACTTGTTGCAGCCAATCTCTAACTGCACGATTCGTCTCCTGCCGTTCCTCAGCATCCAAAAGCACATTTTTTACCAGAGAGATTTTTCGTTCGAGCTTCCCCAGTTCTTTTTCCACACCCCACGCTAATGCTATCTGTTGAAAGGCTAAGGACCCCATTTTCACCAAAAGTTTTTCGGCAAAGTTGAAGAGAATTTGTTCTGCCATGAAATCTCCTGCTACAATGCAGAAATTGAGGAAAGGAATAAAGGAAGTGTTAATTTAGAGAGGGTACGCAACTTTCTGTGTGAATAAGGTATACTTAATCAGGGGATTTTATAGGCTTCAACTTTGAGAAAGTCAGCAGTCATTGAATGATTAGCTAGTTGTCTGAAAATAGAAACATCAAATGTAACATGTCAATATGGGAACTTGCATTTAATTATGATCACAATTTTATGTCAACTGGGGAATCTTAGTTGACTATTGATCCAGCTAATGTAAAGAAAATAAACAAAATTTTGATGCTGAAGTAGTGGCCTGGTTGAATTTTTATTATCGGTTTATTAATAACATAACATGTCTTTTCTTAGAAGTAGCAAATCATGGTTCCAATCATGTTTCCAATGTTCCAAGTTGTAATCTAGGTCAGATATGATTAATAAGCTAAGTTGCCTAATGTTTGGTACTTACTAGGTGGTCGGGACTAATAGCACGAGTTATCCAGATAAATTTATTATCCCCTCATTATTAATACCAAGGGGAAGGGTGGTATTATTAGCGCCCTCACTAAAAAAATGAGATTAACATTTGTAATCTCAAAAGATATAAAGGTGAGGATTAATAGTGAGGGTACTAATAATACTGAGATTAATAATACTGCTTATCATTATCCGACTACTAAACAAGCCCAAGGCTAGTACGAAGAACACCCTTGTTGAATATCAAAGGGAGTGAAGATGTGACGCCCGCTGCTCACCCACTATACTTCGAAGGGTAAAACAGATATTAACGCAAAATCATTTGAGACCGGTTGTGCACGGGTATGACTCTAAGCATGACACACTCTAATCTTCAGGGCGGCCCTGAGGGTGGCTGGAAGGGTGATGGCCATGGGCCTTAATTTTGACGGCCCAAATTTATATATACAACCTTGTATAAATAAATAAGGTTATTTAATGTGATCAAATGACTTAGTTGCCGAATGGATAACGTGCTTGCATGGAAATTCAAGCATTTAAGAAAAACTAGTAATGCTCTCGTGCATTACACGGTTTGTATATGAGTATAAAATCATATACTCAATTAAAGTTAAATAATATATAATTAAAAATTTTAAAATGAAAAAAATAATAAACATTAATAAACATTAAAATTAAAGATAAAAAAATCACATGAATTTGAAAAAAGTTATTATGAATTTATTTAAATGTATTTCCTTGTTCGGAAAGGGAGGATCTGATGAAATTGAACCATCTTCGTCATTTATTAAATCAATAATTGATAATAGACTTTTGCATGTGAATGACAAAAATTGATATAGATGACAGTTTTCAATATTTCGTACTAATGTAGTAGCCATAAAAAAAATATTGGTTATTGAAAATAAAAACATATAAAAATACATAAATGAAAATTACTTTACTAAATAATCAAAGATAACATCGTTTGCTATATCCGATAAAGGATAAATTGAAGTATGGTATAACAGTCTAAACATAACCTCCAAGTCTAAAGTATTGTAGATCAACTTTTTATGCAACATAATTCTAATATGACTATTCAATTATCAATTAAAAAAGACAAAAACAAAAATTATAAAATCAAACAACATAATTTATGCATGACATTACAATTACATAAAACAAATTAGTAATTGCGGGTCAGTCTTTTCTCATAATTTTTAATAACATAAGTACACCGTTTTTTATCAACCGGAAAAGTACACTTTCATTCAATTGTTCTAATAATGCCCAAATCACGTAGACGATATAAATTTCTTCTCCTTCTCCCTCGTCATTGAGTTCGTCCGCCCAAAGACGCAAAAAAAAAAAAGAAGAAGAAGTTATGGCGGTTATGGATAAAGAGGAAAAAGAGAAGGAAGTTAGGTGGTGAAGAATGGTGGTTACCACGTAATTGTGTCCTCACATTCTCTTCCTACTTCATTTCCCGTTCTTCTTCTTCATTTTGTATTTATGTGTGTGATTCAAAATAGATTTACTTTTGTATTTGGGCCACTGTGCATATACTGCTTGATGAAATGGCCAAATAGGAATTTGTTTACTGAATGGTTTACTAACAGTTTGATTGTTTGAGCCGATTATTTTTTTTGTACTCCAATCATATTAATATGTGAAATGATTTTTATCATTCAAAAAAAGTGTATTGGGTCGATATGCCCATACAACATTTTCATCATTTGATTTTAAAATTGAATGTTAGATTTTTATCAATTGAAATATGCATTATTTTTCTTGTTTTTATAATGTTATTTCATGTTTTTTTGGTTTTCTTAATTGGACAGTCATACAAAAACTATGTTGCAGAAAGTGTTTCTTCCGAACACTCAATTTCTCCTAATTTTTTATTTATAGTATGTTTTTACAAATATTTGATTATTATTAAAGTAAGCATATATGATCATAAATGACAAATGTTGTATTTCGTTGTTGGACACCCTTTTTGAAACTGGACGCATCAATTTTAAATTACAATGCATCATTTGTGAATTGTGATGCATCGATTTTGATGTGGGATATATGTAAGATGCATTAATTTGAATCATTTGTTGATTGTATGCATGAAAGAAGAAAAATGAAGGTTTGATCCATTATGATTTAAGGCGCGCACGATGCATAAATTGGACTAGTTGACTTAAATTGATGCATCACGATGCATAGATTGATGCAACGCGATGCACTAAATAAGTGATCCGTAGCGCGTCTTTGGTTCATTAAGGGTATCGTAGCCTTTTCGCTCCAAAGTGTATTTTTTTCGGTTAAAAAAACATATAAAAAAAACTGTAGCAGTTGAAATCTTCACATAATGGACGTGTCGAATTTCTCCTTAAAACAAACAGCAAAACAATGCCTAAAAAATACTCAAATTTTCACATTTGAAAACTTCACATGGTGAAGAGCCAAGGAACTATCTAACTCCCGTAGCCATCCAATTATAGTTGTTTTATCTTTCATGATAATTCATGTAATTGTTTTGATAATTTGTTTATTTCTCATTCAATTGATAATTTTTATTAAATCCAATAATTGAAATAAATAATTATCTATTAGTTCATTGAAATTTAGTATAAGTAAAAAAAAAAAAATCATAACTATTTTTTATATTATTGAATGTGAATTATGCCATAAATTGATTGATGTATATATATGATTGTCAATTGTCTCAAGTTAAAGGAAGAATGCTAAAAGTTGATTTATTTATATAATCAATTTTGATTATAAATTTGTTTCATTTCCCAAGGCATTAATAACACACACACACACAAACACACACACACACATATATACATATATATATATATATATATATATATATATATATATATATATATATATATATATATAGAAGTGTTTCCAATTTTAGAAAGTTCTTTTTGGCGGGAAATTTCTAAAATTTTCTTCTCTCCTTTTATATATATAGATAGATATCTGCTCGAAAGTCAAAAAAGAAATAAAAGCAAAAGAATTGATGAGTTGATTAATCAAAGATTATCACTTGATGAGTTTTTTAAACTAGTTTTTTGGTCGAAGATCTAATTGATACTCTCTCTGTTTCACTCAAAGAGTTCATGTTTAAAAAGTGTAATAATTAAGGGGCGTATATGTAGCATCAGAGTTGATTATAAGTACAATAATATTTTAGCATAATAAATATGTTAATATTAAATGTGGTGGGTTAAGTTGAAATATTTTTCGAGATTATAGATATAATTTTTTTAAATGAACTCTGTATATGAAACATCGCAAAATAGTATAGTAGACTTTTTGTTTGGAACACATGGAGTAGATTACAACAATAGAGAAATCAAGAAGAAGTAAAAGATCATATAATCTGTGACGACCCGACCCGGATCTCAATATGAGATCCCAAGGTCGTGCCATCAGGACAAACTAAGAGACGGACAAGCACCTGCTAAGCATATTGGTGTGAGTCAAAAGACGAGCCAACCAGCTCACGACAGGAAGGTAAAGCCATAACGACAATACGAAAAATAAAAACCAAAACCTGCGGAAGCAAAACCATAATGGGACCCGAGCTAACAAGCTCCTAAATATAAACAACCAAAGAGATGGTAAATCTCTCGGCCCAAAAATTCGACGCGCGTGACGCAACATTAGACACGCACCACAAACCATCGGCAACCAAGGCCGGCAACAGACAAAATCCCAACCTGATAAACAACACTCAACGGCTATAACATGCCGGAGGAACAATTCACTATAACCATAAAAATTATGCTAAACCACCAACCAAACCTCACGACTAAAACTATCGGAGGTAGGAACAACAATATACCACAACTAGAATAAACGAGCCACACATGCTCGAAACGACAAAGGAAATAAATACTAAGGGTACAAATGCTCGGCAATACAACCGGCTCCCAAATACACAACCATAAAATAATACTACAATCTACCCAAGTAAAGTCTACATAACTTTACATTCGAGCCTCACAAATAATAACAACATAATAATTAAATAACTCCAAGCTTTTGACTTGGAAGACCACCTGCTAAAAGTCGTTATCCGAAGCCGCTGCGCGTACTAACGGGATCACTGCACACACTAGGGAAAACAATCACACGGAGTGAGTCATAATGACCCAGTAAGTTTCTAAATGCAACATGTGGCATATTATGACATGGCATGGCATAAATGCACAATCATATAAAATCATGGTATCATGCTAGTATACCATCATGAAACATGTACTTAATTTTTAAAGCACATAAACTCACATAAATCAAGTAGCATTTTATCTTTCATATAAATGCTCATAAATAAACATGTGTAACAGTAAACGTAATCGAACCGTTACAATTAGATCCGGGTTTCAAACCCAACCAACTTACCATGATATCAAATCTCAAACCATGATTCGGGCTCAATTCCCAATCATTAATACCCTGGGGTCTCCTCCCCAAATAATCTCAACTCATCAGTTTCCCTTAATGGGTACTCGTTACATTCATCCAGTCTCCGGATGAGAAATGAGAGCTCGATGTCAGGCTAGGTGGCATAACTCGAGATCACATCCCACTAGTGGCCAAATAGTGAGGAGAAAAAGGACCCAATGCAACGATTCGTAGCGATTGTTCCCAAAGGCTATGAATCGTCCCATTGCCGACACAACAACCAAAACCCGCCAGCTGGACTTTAAACCAAACATTCAAGTAGATATTTACTTGTCTAAACCAATGAGACCAAATTCATTATTATCGGGCTCATTAAATCATGTAGGACATAATGCTCTACAACAACTCATAAACCATGCACATAATTGCACATAAACAAATAGGGCATAGTGCTCCACAAAATCTCATAATCCATGCACATATTTGCATATAACCACGTAGGACATAATGCTCTACGAAATCTCATAAACCATGCATATAATTGCATAAAATCAAGTAGGACATAATGCTCTACCAAACATCATGAACAACGCATATATTTGCATATAACCATTGTGTTCAACTAACTTACAAGTTTAGTTTAAAAACAACTTATTGAGGTATTCATTATTCCTCAAGTCATCAACCCAGTTAAGTATAGCTTACAAGCTTAATAAAATACAATGTGAGGTCTTCTATAATCCTCAACTCAAACCAAACCAAGACTACTACGCTAGTCTCAAAATATCCACAATTCAAGACTTATTATTTGGTCTTTATTTTTAAGTACACCGGACTCAATCATAGTCCTAATCGTCATACATGATCGATAACACCAACACCATACTTAAAACATCATGACTACTCCGTAGTCACTTCGCACAAGTGTTTTCATATGTACGCAACAAAAATCCTTGAGAAGAGGATTCTCTCCTAATCTTCTCTTAAATAACCTCGTGACCTTATGTGGGTCTCCATTATCCCATGCTCTAACAAGCATGCTTAAAATATATTTCTAGTTAGTCTCCGTAACATAAGTGTCGCCATAGGACACAACCAAAAACCTGGTGTGCACAAACATAACCCAAACAAACCCAAACATTGTAGGGTTTCTACCCAAGGCTTTTCATCATTTTATTAGCCTTATAACGACTCCGTTGAGTCTTACTAACACATTTCATTCTTTATGTGTTTAATAAATTCACACCGTAATAATTTCTTAAAGTTTACAACCAAATCTCAATAGTCATTCGGGCTTAATTCCCAAGACTAAAAATCCACAAAACACATCTCAATCACCAACCATTTAAAGTTTGGAAGTTATGTTCTTCCCTCCATTAACAAAACGAAATCCAATCATCGTAGGATTTCAACCCAAGTTTGCTTAACATATTATCAAACCTATAATGACTCCGTTGAGTCTAATCTACCCTTTCTAAAATTTTAGGGCAAAGAAGCTATGGTTCTCAATTCTCCCTATATTCATAACTATCCTGATAACCATCATCCCGGGTTCGTTTAACTCTCATAAACCCGACAAAACCTTCACTAATATAACATAGAATAAATTCATCATTTTGAGCACAATTTCATTTAGCTCATCTTACCATTCATAACTCCCAATTCATGATTAAATCATACAACCCGTTTTAATATACTCTATTAAGCATATAAAACATAGTAATCAAGCTTACATTAATAATTTTGCAAGCTAAACCAAATTTGGGCAAAACACCCTCCAAGTATCTCAACCAAACCAACATCAAAACTCATGGATAATCAACTTAATCAAGTTCAATAGACTAGTTAGAACATGAATTTCATATATATCATGGTCTCACATAGGTCAATCAAGTTCTATCATCAATTTGAAAACCTAGGGTTCATGCTTCTTCTACAAACTTTAACAATGGCTTCCATTGACCTCAAATACCACAAATGATTGTTTCCCTAGGGTCAATGGAGCCCAAAAGCAAGATAAATAGGTAGAAACTTACCAAAACGCAGCTCCTACAAACTGCCATACCCGAAATCAAAGAGATGAAGCTGATTTCTTCAACCTTCACTTAACTCTCTCGGTGTAGCTTGGGGAAGGAAGAACCCTAGCCATGGCCTCCCAAGATCGCACCCTTCAAGCCTAGAAGTCGCCCCTTTTCTCTCTCTCACGCCTTGGTCGTTCGCGAAGACGGTGAAGGAGTCGCTCTGTTGGCCGAACAAATGAAAGAATGCGGCAGATTTTTCTTTTATATGGGGGGATTAGTTCCTCTTAATCACCCACTAATCAACCCCTAATCTCACTAATAATGATTAGGACTAGTTTTAAGTTAATAAGGTAGGTTTAGGCTTAATTTAAATTGGGTTTAATTGGCTGAATTTCGGACAGCGCACAAAACAGAACAAAATCCCGTAATGCTGTCCCAGGGACCCTTGCGGTCGCATCACCCTTGCATGATGCGAGCGCATCATGTTGTTTCTCAGCATCCCACTTTTTCTTGTTTCCTTGCTCGGTTTCGGTCGTTCCCGCATGCATCCTCGAGTCTTAAAGCTTCAAAATGGCTCATAATTGAACCCTTAAAGTCCTCAAACATTAAACTAATCAATCCAAGTCTCAAACCAATTTTAAATTAGGTCTAGACTCCCAAAAACAACACCCGAAACAACCCGGGGCAAAAATCGCAGGCGTAACAACTTACTATCGAAACGTCGAATGAATCCATAAGCAGGAGGTAATAACCCATGATTGTAAACACCTATTAGGGCTACAAAATAGGCCTGAATGCCTCTCAAATGATAAACAATAGATAGGAGAAATAGGCTCCCGAAAGGCGTTCGCCCGCTCGCCCGGCTCAATCTCAAACTACGCGACAAGGAGAATTGCTATTCTCGAGGCGTCAAAACTTCACGAGACTTATGGAATACATCCAATTAGAAGTCTAACACATCTAAACATGTTATTTAATCATCATGTAAAGATCTGGGATCAAATCGAGGTCCAGAACACCAAACCCGAATAAGCTCTCAATCGAGTCGCATTTCGACTATCGTCGAGTTACGACTTTTGACTTTAACAAGTCAACCACTATATGATATTTCTTAGAAGTGTTTTAGTCTTAATGTGATCTCTCATACACATTTAGACTCTCTCACAAACCAAACGAGCAATCAACGAAATAGGAAATGCGAGCTTTGCACGCAATTCAAGCTAACCGGGAATCGGGATCTTACATAATCAATGAACATGAAAAATATGAGAAGATGATAATGATGAAAATTAATTTGAACAAACTAATCATGTTTTAAATATATATAATCCAAGAACTTCGGATAACATAGATTATAAAACATGTGATTTTTTTGGTAGAAAAATGTACAATAAGAAATAATAATCTCATATCTTATTAATGGGCTTTATAAGCATTTTTCATGTTTTCAATATACAAAAATATTACCAAATAGAGATAATCTAATCTAATCTAATCTAATTTAATTTAATTTAATTTAATTTATTTAATTTAACTATCTATAAAAGTCTAGGTTGTCTCTTAGAACTTAATGTATAGACAAACATACCCTTAACTTAATACATCACCCATCATTTAATTAATGATAGTACACGTAAATTTACCATGCCAAACAATAATAATTGAAAAAAATAGTTATAAATATAATAAATCACTCACCATTAATTAAGGCTAAAAGAATAAATTTGTCATAGACTAATTAATTCCATGAATGATTAAATAATAGTTTGATCCCTTGACTTGTACTTATTTTAAAGTTAGGTCATACATTTTTTTTAATTCTATTCATTTCATCTTATATTTTGATTTTCTTATCAGTTTCCCCCTCCTACCATTATCTTTACAAATTTCGTCCAATATTTACTAAAATGACAAAAACACCCTACTCTGTAAAGATAGTAAAACTTTATTCGAAACTAAAAAATAATATGATTTTACTTTCTTATATATGTTCGGGAAAGACATTATTAGATTTATATGAAAAATTGTATCTATAATAATAGAATTGTTGGTGAGTATCGAGATATTAAGCAAATTTTTAGCATGTTTAGTTATTACTCATGAATTAAATAAGAGAAATGAGTTAAGAAAATGTGTCATAATGTCAAGAAGATGAAAAAGAAAATAACCATTTGATGAATATGTGCGTTTTATTTAGGACAATACATGTAAATTTACCATGTCAAATAATAATTATTGGAAAAAATAGCCATAAATATAATAAATCACTCACCATTAATTAAGACCAAAAGAGTAAATTTGTTATAAGTTAATTAATTCTATAAATAATTAAATAATGATTTGATTCCTTGACTTGTACCTATTTTAAAGTTAGGTCCTACATTTTTTAATTATATTCATTTTATCTTGTATTTTGATTTTCTTATCTGTTTCCCCTCCTACCATTATCGTTATAAATGTCACCCAATATTTTCTAAAATGACAAAAATACCCTTACTCAGTTGATACACTAAAACTTTATTCGAAACTAAAAAATAATATGGTTTTACTTTCTTAAATATGTTCGGGGGAAGAGATTATTAGATTTATATGAAAAATTGTATCTATAATAATAAAATTATTGGTGAGTATCGAGATATTAAGCAAATTTTGTGAAATGTTTAGTTATTACCCATGAATAAAATAAGATAAACGAGTTAAGAAAATGTGTCATAATGTCAAGAAGATGAAAAAAATGAAGAACTGTTTGATGAATCTGTGCGTTTTGTTAGAAAAAAAAAACTAAAATCTACTGTTTACTTTTTTGAATTTTCAGACTACTACAAGCAGCCTTAAAAACTATCATATTAGTTCCAAACTTATAGATATTACAAACAAAACCAATTGTAGTAATTACAAATAACTGGGTTTAAATATTTTACTTCTCTTCATAACTGTGTTCCAAACCTCAGATCTCTTTTGCTCTTAACTTACTTGTTCCTCTTCATAGGACCTGATGTAGTTACATATGAGAATTTCTCTATTCCCCTCCCTTGGTTATCGACTTTCTTTTCTTCTACCACAACTCTTATTTTATTGGAAGATACTGCCACCAACCGAGATCCTTTCAAGTAGTCTATCCTAAAATTAATTAGATTGTCTCCTTGTTTAGTAATTTGACACCGAAAGTGGATATAAACTAAGAAATGAGAGACGTTCTAAGAAAAAAGTCTGACTATTCGGAAGCTAAAAAGATTATATGTCTCTATTTGAACAAGGCGAGGTGAATGCATATCTTGGTGGTGGTGATAGTAGCACTGACGACTGTAGAGATGGTGGTGGCGGCAATTGTTGGGATGATAGTGGTGGTTTAGATGAAATACAACATTGTGAGATTTCCAAATCATTATATTTTCAAATATCCACATGGGCTTTGGTTTCAATTTGAATATTTGAAAATTCAAAAAATTGATTTTGAGTTTGTAAAAAGTGGAATTCAAAGTTGTGTGGTGATGTGTCTATAAATGATGAGTTTTGCAAATGAGTTATTTTGAAGGAAGGAGTAAAGAATTAAAAAAAAAATCAAATAAAAAATTAACTTTTGGGGGGAAAAATTGTTAATTTTACCACTGTACTTTGATTAGTTGTTACATTTTGCCATTGTGCCATGTTTCGAGTGAAATTGTCATTATACTTTTAAAGATATATGCAACTTCGTCACTATCTCTAACTGTCATCCAATTTTAACAGTGACTTAACGGAAGCTAAAGATATTTTATTTTTCCTTTTTAACAAAGCAAGGTGAACGCGTTTTTTTGTGTGGTGGTGACTGGTGATGGCGGTGGCGGCGATGGCAGGGATGCTGGTGGTGGTGGTTAGGAGTGGTGTTTGGGGTGATATAAGCATGACAATGGTTGTTTAGGTGAAATATGACATTGTTAGATTTTCAAATCTTCATATGGATTTGAGTTTCAATCTTCAAATTTGAAAATTCAAAAAAATTAATTTGAATTTGTAAATAGTGAAATTTAAGGTTGTGGTGATGGTAGGTCTATAAATGATGAGTTTTGTATATATGTTAATTTGAACGAAGGAGTAAAAAATTAGAAAAATAAAATAAAATCAAATCAAAATTGTATTTTTGAGTAAATGGTGTTATTTGAGGTGGTAATGGTGATGGGTCTATGAATGATAATGTTGATGGAAGAAAGCGAATGATAACAAAATAAATTAATTTAATTTTAAATTTCATTTTTTAGAGTAATGCAATTTTTTAATTTTTAATATAAATATTAGAAAAATTATAATAATAACGTTGCTAGCTTTACAACTAATTTTATAACTTTCCTTACAACTAAGCCTTGAAAAAGAACAAAAATATCTTTGTCCAAAACAACTTTATAGTTTTTCAAAACTTAGTTGTAAGGAAAGTAATATAATTAGTTGTAAGGATAACATTTTCCTTATAATTATGTCAAATTACAATTCCCCTCAAAAGTATCCACCAAATCACATTGTACACCCCAACCCTAAGGTTTGTCTCATAATAGTATCTGACGTTATTTTTTTCCCTATTTTTCACACTAACCACAGTCGTTAGAAAAGTCACGTTAAAATGACATTTCCATGTGGGTGTTAACTCGAGGAAAATATTAGGAATTTGGTGTAAATTTAGGGGATGCTAAATGTATTTTAGCCTAATAAAAATTAAGAAATAAAATATAATTTTCTACAAAAATTATATAAATGTGTGTGTATAGTTAAAATTTTTAAAAAATGGAGTGGGGTCCACCATTTTTTTTTTCTTGCTGAAAGAAAATCCAGAGAAAAGACCCACTATGTTTTTTGATCTTTAGTCGTCCCAAAGCAAAAATTAACCGAGAACCCGATCTGTGTTTTGTCTACTCTCTCCAAATTTCTCTCATAAATTTCCCTTTCTTAACCCAGACGATAGATACGAGTTTGATTTCATTAATAATTTTTTTTATCTTGATGATGAAAACAAAGTACGCAAACAAAAGATATGAAAAACTTTTACCCATAGATACCCGTCCCATCTTCGATTTCTTGTATGAAATTGGATTCACTCACCTTCTCCGATGAAACCCAACCACCACTGAAATCAACCAATTTCTCATCCCCCTATCATCCTCTTACATGACTTAACTTTATTTTTTCTCTCATAGTTCTTTAAATAATTCAACCTGACAACCATGACAACTGCTATGAGGTCAAAATCATCTAGAACCATAGCTTCTTCAACATCCTCTCAATTTCGATACTTTGTTTTAAGCCATATGCAAGCTGGTCGTATGCCCAATTTTCTCCTGCAAAATTGAAGAGTATTTCAATAAAACCCCTTACCATTTCTCTTAATGCATGCTCGTCTCTCTTTCTGATGAATTCAACGATATGGGTTATTGGTTTTATGTTAATCCCATGTTTTTATAAGAGTTTTTAGTAAGTATACTCTATAGCCTCTAATTGTTACTTCAGGCGCGACTTTTGCAGGGGACAGAATGAGGGAGATCGAAGATGGAATTTGGCTAAAATCTAAAAAGGTAGGCGCAGTGTGATAGAAGTGGTGGAGTGGGAAGGGTTTAGGCTGGAGATGTCGGCTTCTATATATGGTGGGCTAGAGATGGCGACTATTACGATGGAGCCGAAGATGTGATTGCACCAGAAGATGAGAGAATGAGAGGATGTGAGATTAGAGTTTTTCCTTTTAATACATTTACTCTTTAACCAGATAAGGGAAATTTCATTTTTACCCCACATGTGGAAGATCACGTGCTATTTAAAGTGAATTTTCTAATGTACGTCAAGGGTAGGGTGGAAAATGGAAAAAAAAATGTAGCATCACACACCATTATGGGACAAACCTTAGGTTATGGTTCACTATGTGATTTGGTGGATACTTTGCGGGAGGAATTGTAAATTGGCCATATAATTATTTTTAGATTATCGAAACAATTATTTATTATTTATATTTAAAAACATATTTTAAATACTAAATGGGTAGCTAAATAATGAAGTTATAAGCAAATCTCATTTTGCACCCCAAGAAAAATGATCAAAATAATCTTCATGTGACAGACACATATCATTTTTCGTTACTATATTCAACACCCATAGACGGAAGGGGGCAAAGTGGGACAAATAAAAAAATGAGGTATGAAATTGAGACACATCGTAGGTTGGGGTGCAATGTGAGATTTATTGTGTAATTTTGGGAGCTAATCATATTTTGGCCCCATCAAAAGTAGTCCAACATACAAATTTCCCCCTAAGTATCCACCAAATCCACTTTGGCTCTCAACGTAATTTTGTAGCATTTCCATATTCTATGCCAAATTTGGTGATGATGATGTCATGTTTGGTAATCGTAGTATAGACACGGTGGCGAATAATGTTTAAGATCGATAATTTGGCCCAATCAAACCATAAACAATATGAACGGTGTCGATGAGAAATTTATTAGAGTTGAAGCTAAGGACGATGAAGACGGATTGAACCATGGCGTGCCTCATCTTTTTCGTATACACTTGTGATTGGTTCAAATATGCGTCTTGAAATTCGTGGTGTATGCTTGTGTATTGTGTTGTACGAGAGAGAAAGGGAGAAATGTCGGGGGCTGTGAGAACCCAAACCCATTACTTGTTTTATGCCTTAATAACATGCTTGTTTCATGCCTTAACATGTTAGATACTTCTATTTGTCCATGTCATGCTCACATTAGAGTATTACGTGCCTAGTTGCTTGAATACCTTCTATGCATTGCTTGCCTTGCCGTTGTGCCTTGAGTGTTTGCCTTAGCATGTTAGCACTCAACCAAGACTTGTTAGAGTTCTATTGTCCATCATAGATGACCTAGAACGTTCACCTTGATCATAGTGAGCTTGATGGGAAGTTTGGAAACCTTCTTGCTTTGTTTTGGCCTTAACGATTTCCCTCGTCTCCCGTATTGCTTGTATTTCGTCGTGCGATGTGTTCATTGAGTTCCCGGCCTTGTATTCAAGTCATAACCATGGTTAAACAAGCCTTTTCCATGCCCAAGTTATCCTAGTTTTATTGACGTTTGATTCGGGTTTGATTCGTCAACCAATTGTCGCATGATTCGAGCCTTGTCCTACCTTGTTCCGGGTGTTGTTCGGATGTGTTTCTGACTTGTTTTGGTTGTGTTAGACCCTAGAATGGTTGCCCATAAGTTTAGGACCATTTAGGACATGTTTAAGTCAAGTTTTGGAGCCCCAGAAGCTCAGGCGCCCGCATGGATCGAGTGAGGCGCGCGCCCCAGATGCTGAGAGCAATTGAAAAATGGGACGGCCCGATTGAGGCGGCCGCAAGGTTGAGGTGCCCGCCTCAACCCTACGGAATTTTTCCCCCTATTCTGCTATGTCCGACTTTTGGCACTTTAAACCCCTTCCTAATTGACCCTAAACCATCCTATTAGACCTTAATTGAGTGGGATTAAGCCTAACCTCAATCAACCTCCACTTGACAAGTGGAATTTGGAAGCCCTCTCCTTGTGACAAGTGGATTTCCACCCAAATTCATGCAACATATAAAAGGGTCCTCTTGTTGACCAGCCATTAAACCTCCATTCTCAGATCATCTTCTTCTCTTTCTTGCCAAGTCTTGTGTGTGTAGAAAGGTGAGACTAGTGTGTGTTCTTCCATGGATTGAGCTCCCGACCTCCGTTTGCCAAACCGAGACCACCGAAGTGAAGCTATCGTCGAGGAGCACGTTTCCATCCGAATAGTTTGTGCTCCATTCCATCTTTTTCTTGGGTGTAAGGTAAGCTATCGATTCCCCTTAGGATGTATGATAGAAATGCCATGTCCCCTCTTCTTGTAATTCCCATGCTCCTACCATGCCTATGCCATGATTGTTGATGAATTGGTCTTTTGAGATTTTGAATAATATGTTCATCCTTGTTAATTTAGTCCTATGCCTAGAATTAAATGTGTTCTATGCCCCTTAGGAACAACTATTGTTCTTGGACTAATGGATTTTGACAACTTTTGGAGACTATGATTTCTAGGGTTTCCATATGCCATGAATTGTTCATCCTTATTGAATTGGGTCCTATGCTTAGAATTAATTGTGTTCTATGTCCTCCTATGAATAATTAATGTTCTTGGACCATTGCATTTTATCAACCTTTGAAATAATGAATTCTAAGGTCCCTTGAATTTGAATTATTGATAATTCTTGACTATGGTTGTTAAATGGATTAATGACCTAGCCGATCATATCGAGAACTTAGAAAAGGGTTTAGGATGCATTTAGCATCCTTAACTCTATTGGATGAATTGTTAGAGGCGACTCAGCGGAGTCAAGTTTAGCGAGCCATTGAACAATACCGGCTCACCGATCAATCCCTACTGACGTTCTAAACACGTTTCCCTAAGAATAATAATTCTAGACTCTTGAACTTGGATTGATTACCTTGCTTGATCTTGAATGTCATATTATAGAATGCCTAATTGACATGTGAGTTCGCTCTTGTCGAACTCAATCCTACTGGTTATTGATGAGAATAATTTACTTGTCATGAGCGAGATCGCTCTTGTCGACCTCGTTCTCTACTTGAAATTTTGTTAAGTAAACATTACTTGGCATTTGCATGAGTCGGTGGCATCCGTCTTTGTTCACACACGCCTCCCTTGTGGCCACGGTGGGAAGTAGCTCCCTTCTTGTAATCATTAAGAGCATCATTGGTGACTATCCGGGCATCTCCTCGGAAGATCGATGTACTTACACACATTCGATACCCGCACATTCGGATAACGCTTGTATGCGGGAACTACGTAGCGGCCGGCTCTCCATATATCCTTATCCTATGTGATTTAATTATGCGCACTTATGTGAAACAATGTGCATCTTGGATATATGACCTCTATGCTTATGTGACGATATCTTGCCTTGTATGTTGCATATTGCCATGACATGCATGATTGATAGCTTACAAGTCTTTATGACTTACCCTTTCCCCTTCTTGCTTTAGATCCTAGCAAGGCGAGGTCACGCTGCTCGTTGAGATTCTTTGTGTTCGTGCTTTGTGCCCTTTTTGGTCCGCCGTTGATATTTGAAGAGGTGGTTTAGATGTCCTCTTCCTCTTGTTTATATTTTGTAAGGACGACGGGTTTAAGCAAGTCAACTAGACTATGCTTGGGTATTTGTGTAGAACTTGATTTGTAACTCTTGTTAGCTACTAGTAGTTATATCACTTGTAGTACTTGTAACCCCTTTTGTCTTGGCATTGTGTAAGCCAGAGCTTTGGTTACCTTGTTAATATTCCACTACGTATTAGTCTTCATTGAGCATGCCATTAGCTCTTATTTAATTCTTGTCCATAAGCTGTTAGCTTGGGTTCAGGCATGTAGTGTCGCCGATGACTTGGTTTATTGTTTAAACTGTTTATCAGGTTTGAAAAGTTTTAAAAATACCGGCCTTTTGGTGCCGAGGCGTGCTACGTCTCTAATGTTGCGTCACGTCGTTTTCTTAAATTAAGTCCTTGCATGTTATATGTTTACTTGTTTCCCTCCTTATTTGGGCGGTCCGACCCTCGGTTCCACCTCGGGCAGGTCGCCACATTGGTATCAGAGCTTGTTTATAGGTTAGCTATCGGCCAGGATAGGTTCCATGGCCTAGGTGGGTTGTTTCTTGGTGTGATGTTCTAACGTCGAGTGAATTCTTATAGGTGCTTGATGGTGAATCCTAGAGCAGACCGTGTAGGCCGAGGTAGAGCGGACCGGGAGAGTTCTGAGGAACTGAAGTGGAGTTGCCACCTCCACCACCGAATCCGGTGGGCATGAATGCTCGGATGGCGATTTGTATCGCCGCATGGCGAGTTTATGGCCGAGATGGCCCGGCTTGGCGGTCGAAATGTACCTCCTCCACCACCACCCCCAGAACCGGAGGCGAGAGTGTCGCCACCGCGTGCAGTTATACCACCGGGTGCTAGGGCACGGAATAATCTTTGTGTTAGAGATTCTTGAAAATGAAGCCTCCATCTTTTGAGGGAGGCGGATGCTAGTATGGCCGAGCTATGGCTTGAGGATGTGAAGAAAATCTTTGCGGCCTTTGGATTGCACGGATGAGGAGAAAGTGATCTTAGGCTGCGTATAAGCTTAGAGGAGCCGCCAATCATTGGTGGGAGGTTCTACTTGCTAGTTGGGAGTTGAATCGGGTGGCGCAGGTGTGGCCTACATTTGAGGCAGAGTTTAGGGCTACTTATGTGCCTACTGTGGTTAGACAGCGAAGGGAGAAAGAGTTCGAGGAATTGGAGCGGGGTTCCATGACTATAGCTCGGTATTCTTCTAAATTCACGAGTTGTCCGTTATTGTGCACATCGGTGCAAGATGAGAACACAGGACCCGAGAGGTTCGTGAAGGGGTTGAAGGCGAATACGAGGAAAGTTGTTATCCCTACGGTTAGCGGTGCAGTGCGGTAGATCGTGCGTATGAGATCGGCGAGACATTGAGGAGCACGACGAAGCCTCTGCATTCTTCTCGGCGATCTTCGCGGCGGCAGGTAGAGGTCGATCATCTGGAAATCGGTCGGCTATCGGGCAACCGTCGCAATGGTGGCGAGAATAGGCATCGATCTAGTGGGCGGGATAGGCGCCGTCGAGAGTCGTGGTAGTAGTGCTCCTTCTCCTCGAGGCAGGCGGACTCGAGGCGGTGGACCATTGACTTGTTCTTATTGTAATAAGATTGGGCATACTAGTGAGAAGTGCGGGACCGAGGCTTGGTACTTGCCTTAGTTGTGGAGATCCTAATCATCGGCTCAAAGGCGTCCTAAGTCTAGAAGCGGCTCGATCCTTGGGGTCGATTCGGCGATGCAGGTCCAAGAGGGATAGCGATGGGCGTCTAAGGCCTTGAGCTCGTGTTTTCGCTTGATCGGCGAGGTGTTCCAGAGTCTACTTACGTGATCGGAGGTACTCTTTCGGTCTTCGGTCATCATGCTCGAGTTCTTATAGATCAGGGGTCTACTCATTCTTATGTTGCATCGCATTTCCTAGAACATTTATGTGTATTGCACCTTGATTACCTTATGTGCTTGAGGTGTCTACAGTTGGGTGATTGCTTGTTGGCGTCGAGGTCTATAGAGGCGTGATGTGCTTGTTCATGATCGAGTCTTGCATCTTGATTTGGTAGTATTGCCTATTAGAGACTTTGATGTGATTCTTGGTATGGATTGGCTATGTGTACATCATGCTTTAGTTGATTGCCGTCGTAAGAAAGTAACTTTTGCCATGCCGGTATTCGGAGTTTGTGTTTTCGGGTGATCATGCTATGAATGGGGTTCATATTATTTACGCTGCGGGCTAGACAACTCTTATCGCGGGTGTGCGGGGTATTTAGCTTGTGTACTTGATACTAGCATGTCTTACGCTAAGCTAGAGGATATTCAGGTAGTTAATGAGTTCCACGATGTCTTTTCTTAGAGTATGCTTTGCCTCCCGGCCAGAACTAGAGTTACGTATTGAACTATTGCCGGGGACTTCGCCTATTTCTAGGGCACCTTGCAGTATGGCTCGGCGGAGTTGCGAGAGTTGAAGGATCAGGCTGCGGGAACTTCTAGATAGGGAGTTCATTAAGCCGAGTGTATCTCCTTGGGGTGCACCGGTGTTATTTGTGAGGAAGAAGGATGGTAGTTTACGGCTTTGTATAGACTATCGGCAGTTGAACCGAGGGCTACTATCAAAAATAGGTATCCCTTGCCACACATTGATGATCTCTTTGATCAACCGGGGTTCGATTGTCTATTCCAAGTTTGACTTGAGGAGTGGCTATCACCGGTTGAGGGTTCGGCGGAGGATGTCGAAGCGGCCTTAAAATGCAGCGTTACGGTCATTATGAGTTTGTTGTGATGCCGTTTGGATTGACCAACGCACTGCGGTTTTATGGACTTGATGAATAGGGTTTTCCATGAGTATCTTGATTGCTTTGTGGTGGTATTTATTGATGACATTCTTGTGTACTCCAAGTCACGAGAGGAACATGCGAATCATTTGAGAGAAGTTCTTTCTATCTTGCGGAAGAAGCAACTTTATGCGAAATTTAGTAAGTGTGCCTTCTGGCTAGAACAAGTTTCCTTTCTAGGGCACGTGGTGTCTAGAGATGGTATCGCGGTGGATCCATCCAAGGTTGAGGCGATTACTAAGTGGAAGAGCGCCTAGTGCGGTAAGAGGTCCGTAGTTTCTTGGGCTTGGCGGGTTATTACCGTAGGTTCATTGAGGGTTTTCGAAGATCGCTACTCCGATGACTAATTTGACTCAGAAGAAGTCTACTTTTATATGGAGTGATAAGTGCGAGGCTAGTTTTCAGGAGTTGAAGAGGAGGTTGACTACGGCTCCTATTTTGGCATTGCCTAGTGGTTCGGAGAACTTTGTGATTTATAGCGGCGCCTCGTTAGAAGGCTTGGGTTGCGTACTTATGCAGAATGGGAGAGTTATTGCCTATGCTTCGAGGAAGTTATCACCTTATGAGCAGAATTATCCGACACATGACCTTGAGTTGGCAGCTATTATCTTTGCGCTTCACAAGTGGAAGCATTATCTTTCTGGGGCTAAGTTTGAAATATTCACCGATCATAAGAGTTTGAAGTATCTCTTTTCACAAAAGAGTTGAATATGCGACAGGCGATGGATGGAGAAACTTAAGGATCATGGCGCACTATTTCATATCATCAGGGAAAGCTAATGTTGTTGCGGATGCCTTGAGTAGGAAGGCGTATATGTCTTGTTTGATGATGAGGGAGTGGAAGATGCTTGAGGGCGTCAGAGAATGGAGTCGATTGTGAGTGAGCATAGGGTTATCTTTGCTAGCGTGCGTGCTACGCTGCATTGTTTGAGTTGATTAAGAAGGCTCAAGTTTCCGATTCGAGTTGAAGAAGATTATTGATGGATTGGGTGATGGTAAGACACGGAGTTTGCTATGAACACCGATGGGATTTTGACTTTTCGAGGTAGAGTTTGTGTTCCTTCTACCGATGGGGTTAAGCGTATGGTTCTTGATGAGGCTCACAAGGCCAAGTATACTATACATCCGGGAGAGTACCAAAATGTATAGGGACTTGAAGAGACGATTTTGGTGGAATGGGATGAAGAGAAAATAGCGATTATGTATCTAGATGTTTGACGTGTCGGCGGGTTAAGTGAACACCGAGAGACTGCCGGTTTACTTGACCACTTGAGATACTGGAGTGGAAATGGGAGCATATCACCATGGATTTTGTGACGGGATTGCCACGTACTCGCCGAGGTTTTGATGCGGTTTGGGTTGTTGTGGATAGGTTGACCAAATCTTCACATTTTATCCTATTGCGATGACTTATAGTTTGAGTCGGTTAGCGGCGTTGTATATCGAGGATATCGTGAGATTGCATGGTATTCGATTAGCATTGTTTCGATAGAGACCCGGGTTCACTTCTAGATTTTGGCATTCCTTGCGGGAGGCTTTGGAGTGCAGTTAAACTTTAGTGCGGCTTTTCACCCTTGATCGATGGTCGATCGGAGAGATTGATTCGGTATTGGAGGATTTATTGCGTGCTTGTGCCATGGATTTCAAAGGTAGTTGGGATTCTCATTTACCGTTAGCGAATTTGCATATAATAATAGTTACCAGTCCAGTATTGAGATGGCGCCATATGAGGCTTTATATGGGCGTAAGTGTCGTTCACCGATTTCTTTGGGATGAAGGTTGGTGAAGCTAAGCTTTGGGGTTCGGAGATGGTACAACGATCGGTGAGGCGTGAAGCTTATTAGAGATAGATTGCTTACGGCCCGAGTAGGCGAGAAGAGCTACGCGGACAACCGGAGGCGTGACTTAGAGTTTCGGGTTGGTGACTCTGTATTCTTGAAAGTATCGCCCGGCGGTACTAAGCGATTTGGGAAGAAAGGTAAACTTTCACCTAGATTCATTGGACCATTCGAGATCCTAGAAAGGATTGGAGCTTTGGCGTATCGGTTAGCATTGCCACCTTCTATATCGGATGTTCATGATGTCTTTCATGTCTCGATGCTACGCAAGTACTTGAAGGATGAGTCGCATGTCCTTACTTATGATGAGATTACTTTTGAGCCTGGCCTTTCGTATGATGAGAAGCCGGTGAGGATTCTTGATACGAAAAGAACAAGTGTTGAGAACAAAGAAGATTCCATTAGTGAAGGTCTTGTGGAAGAATCATGATATTGAGGAAGCCACGTGGGAGGCCGAGCTTGATATGAGAGAGATACCCTTTCCTATTCGATGACTCGGTAAGAATTTAGGGACTAAATTCCTTTAAGTGGGGAGGATGTGAGAACCCAAACCCATTACTTGTTTTATACCTTAATAACATGTTTGTATTATGCCTTAACATGTTAGATACTTCTATTTGTCCATGTCATGCTCACATTAGAGTATTACGTGCCTAGTTGCTTGAATACCTTCTATGCATTGCTTGCCTTGCCGTTGTGCTTTGAGTGTTTGCCTTAGCATGTTTAGCACTCAACCAAGACTTGTTAGAGTTCTATTGTCTTTCATAGATGACCTAGAACGTTCACCTTGATCATAGTAAGCTTGGTTGGAAGTTTAGAAACCTTCTTGCTTTGTTTTGGCCTTAGCGATTTCCCTCGTCTCCCGTATTGCTTGTATTTAGTAGATGCGATGTGTTCATTGAGTTCCGGCCTTGTATTCAAGTCATAACCATGTTTAAACAAGCCTTTTCCATGCCCAAGTTATCTTAGTTTTATTGGTGTTTGATTCGGTGTTTGATTCGTCAACCAATCGTCGCATGATTCGAGCCTTGTCCTACCTTGTTCGGGTGTTGTTCGGGTGTGTTTCTGACTTGTTTTGAGTTGTGTTAGACCCTAGAATGGTTGCCCATAAGTTTGGGACCATTTAGGACATGTTTAAGTCAAGTTTTGGAGGTCCAGAAGCCCAGGCGCCCGCATGGCTCGAGTGAGCGCCGCCCCAATCTTGAGAGCAATTGAAAATTGGAGACAGCCCCAGAGGTTGAGGCGCCCGCTAAGGTTGAGCGCCCGCCTCAACATAAAATCAGCTACGGGAATTTTTCCCCTGTTACGCTATGTCCGACTTTTGGCACTTAAAACCCCTTCCTAATTGACCCTAAACCATCCTATTAGACCTAATTGAGTGGGATTAAGCCTAACCTCAATCAACCTCCACTTGACAAGTGGATTTGGAAGCCCTCTCCTTGTGACAAGTGGATTTCCACCCACTTCATGCAAAATATAAAAGCTCCTCTTGTTGATCAAACATTAAACCTCCATTTTCAGATCATCTTCTTCTCTCTCTTGCCATGTCTTGTGTGTGTAGAGAAAGGTGAGACTAGTGTGTGTTGCTTCCATAGATTGAGCTCCCGACCTCCGATTGCCAAACCGAGACCACCGAAGTGAAGCTATCGTCGAGGAGCACGTTTCCATCCGAATAGTTTGTGCTCATTCCATCTTTTTCTTGGGTGTAAGGTAAGCTATTGATTCCCCTTAGGATGTATGCTAGAAATGCCATGTCCCCCTCTTCTTGTAATTCCCATGCTCCTACCATGCCCATGCCATGATTGTTGATGAATTGGTCTTTTGAGAATTTGAATAATATGTTCATCTTGTTAATTTAGTCCTATGCCTAGAATTAAATGTGTTCTATGCCCCTTAGGAACAACTATTGTTCTTGGACTAATGGATTTTGACAACTTTTAGAGAGACTATGATTTCTAGGGTTTCATATGCCATGAATTGTTCATCCTATTGAATTGGGTCCTATGCTTAGAATTAATTGTGTTCTATGTCCTCCTATGAATAATTAATGTTCTTGGACCATTGCATTTTAATAACCTTTGAAATAATGATTCTAAGGTCCCCTTGAATTTGAATTATTGATAATTCTTGACTATGGTTGTTAAATGGATTAATGACCTAGCCGATCATATACGAGAACTTAGAAAAGGGTTTAGGATGCATTTAGCATTTAAACTCTATTGGATGAATTGTTAGAGACGACTCAACGGAGTCAAGTTTAGCGAGCCATTGAACAATACCGGCTCACCGATCAATCCCTACGACGTTCTAAACACGTTTCCCTAAGAATAATAATTCTAGACTCTTGAACTTGGATTGATTACCTTGCTTGATCTTGAATGTCATATTATAGAATGCCTAATTGACATGTGAGTTCGCTCTTGTCGAACTCAATCCTACTTGGTTATTGATGAGAATAATTTACTTGTCATGAACGAGATCGCTCTTGTCGACCTCGTTCTCTACTTGAGAATTTTGTTAAGTAAACATTACTTGGCATTTGCATGAGTCGGTGGCATCCGTCTTTGTTCACACACGCCTCCCTTGTGGCCACGGTGGGAAGTAACTCCCTTCTTGTAATCATTAAGAGCATCATTGGTGTGTCTATCAGGGCATCTCCTCGGAAGATCGATGTACTTACACACATTCGATACCCGCACATTCCAGATAACGCTTGTATGCAGGAACTACGTAGCGGCCCGGCTCTCCATATATCCTTATCCTATGTGATTTAATTATGCGCACTTATGTGAAACAATGTGCATCTTGGATATATGACCTCTATGCTTATGTGACGATATCTTGCCTTGTATGTTGCATATTGCCATGACATGCATGATTGATAGCTTACAAGTCTTTATGACTTACCCTTTCCCCTTTACTGCTTTAGATCCTAGCAAGACAGGTCCTGCTCGTTGAGATTTGCTGTGTTCGTGCTTTGTGCCCCTTTTGGTCCGCCGTTGATATTTGAAGAGGTGGTTTAGATGTCCTCTTCCTCTTGTTTTATATTTTGTAAGGACGACGGGTTTAAGCAAGTCAATTAGACTATGCTTGGGTATTTGTGTAGAACTTGATTTGTAACTCTTGTTAGCTACTAGTAGTTATATCACTTGTAGTACTTGTAATCCCTTTTGTGCCGGCATTGTGTAAGCCGAGCTTTGGTTACCTTGTTAATATTCCACTACGTATTAGTCTTCGCTGAGCATGCTATTAGCTCTTATTTAATTCTTGTCCATAAAGCTGTTAGCTTGGGTTCGGCCTGTAGTGTCGCCGATGACTTGGTTTTATTGTTTAACTGTTTATCAGGTTTGAAAAGTTTTAAAAATACCGGCCTTTTGGTGCCGAGGCGTGCTACGTCTCTAATGTTGCGTCACGTCGTTTTCTTAAATTAAGTCCTTGCATGTTATATGTTTACTTGTTTCCCTCCTTATTTGGGCGGTCCGACCCGCGGTTCCACCTCGGGCCAGGGTCGCCACATAAAGCTTGTGCAAGAGAGAGAAGAGAGATAATCTAAAATGGGGTTTAATGGTTGGTCAACAAGAGGAACCCTTTATATTTTGCATGAAGTGGGTGGAAATCCACTTGTCTCAAGGAGAGAGCTTCCAACCACTTGTCAAGTGGAGGTTGATTGAGGTTAGGCTTAATCCCACTCAATTAGGGTCTAATAGGATGGTTTAGGGTCAATTAGGAAGAGGGTTTTAAGATTACGCCAAGAGTGGATATAGAAGAGTGAGGGGAAAAATTCCTCGTGTGGCATTATTATAAATTGAAACAGGCAAAGCGCCTCAACCTTACCATGCGCCAACTACCGGGCCGTCATTTTCAATTGTCTCGAGCATTTAGGCGGGCGCCTCACTCGAGCCATGCGACGGGCTTTTGGCCTCCCAAAACTTGACTTAAACATGTCCTAAATGGTCCCAAACTTATGGGCAACCATTCTAGGTTAACATAACTCAAAAAGTCGAAACACACACAACACACCGAACAAGGTAGGACAAGGCTCGAATCATGCGACGATTGGTTGACGAATCAAAAAGTGCACCTAATCAAACGTCAATAAAACTAAGATAACTTGGGCATGGAAAGGGCTTGTTTAAACATGGCTATGACTTGAATACAAGGCCGGGAACTCAATGAACACATCGACTAAAGCGATACGGAGACGAGGGAAATCGCTAAGGTCAATTTAACAAAGCAAGAAAGGTTTCAAAACTTCCAACCAAGCTTACTATGATCAAGGTGAACGTTCTAGGTCATCTATGAAAGACAATAGAACTCTCTAACAAGTCTTGGTTGAGTGCTAAACATTAATTGCTAAGGCATAACAATAGATGAATCACAACGGCAAGGCAAGCAATGCATAGAAGGTATTCAGTAACTAGGCACGTAATACTCTAATGAGCATGACATGGACAAATAGAAGTATTTAACATGTTAAGGAATAATGACAAACAAGTTATTAAGGTATAAAAACAAGTAATGGGTTTGAATTCTCAAACTAAATATAGCGTATTACATAAATTAAACGTATATTACACATTTTGCAATTAGCTAGTAATTTACAATATATCACCTAGAAAAAGAAACAAAAGGTGCATGCATTCTACAAAATTACAGCAATGGTCAAGGCCCAAAGGACACACATGGTCACACAAACACACAATTACAAATTACATGTTAAATAATCGATATGAAAATATATTTAGAAATATAGACAAACTTGACACTTATTTTTGTACATTTCATGGGATTGAAGTATATATCTGAAAGGCTATAGGTGCTCCTCTCGGCCAAGATATTCTACCGTAATTATCTTCCTAATATAGTCTAACTCGTCCTTGTTGGATACGCCCGGTTGGGGCAAGTCTTCAGGATGAAATCTCATCATATACATCTCGTTGTCCACTAGGTCGTGGAAAAAAGCGTACACCAATAGAGCTAATGTGACTGCTTCGTTTAACTTACTTAAAGTGTGGTTTATAGGGATCATTTGCGACGTTATAGACACGTAAAAATTGTAGGAGGCCACAAGCAACTGGACGATGCTTATAGCGCAAAAGGAAATACGAGCAATTCTATGGGGCTCCCCGTGATCCTTGAAATAAGATTCTTCTACATGACTAAACACATTTAAAAGTGAAATAATAAAAGTAATAATAGCCCCAGCTACGATAAAAATTCGTTTGTTGGCATAAATATTATAGGTTGTAACAACCGTATTGAAGATAGCTAGTACGCTAAGGATACAATATTTTTTGTATAAAAATACTAGATGGACTAAGTTATTGATCTCGGGAGCAGGAGCAGGAGGATGGGTGGGAGAGGGAGCTGGAGCAGGAATGGGAGCGGGGGCTAGTAAGCCATGACAGACGGTAAAGTAAATAAGTTAGGTTTAATAAGACAGAAAGAGAGAGGGATACCCTTTAACTATCTAATTAGTGATTACAAAAGTCAAGAGAGAATCTCTCTATATATACTTGTTAAATTTAACTAACATGGAGAACACCTACCTATTAAAGAAGAATGGTAATTCGATATCATATAGTAAGGCTTTGTACATTTTCCCTACCATAAAAATTGAGTCTAAAAAATCATTAACAACACGTGCAACATGTGTGCAACATGTGTGCAACATGCGTGCAACGTGCGTGCACTTGACTAGCCTATATAAAAAGAAGTGCACCTTTTTTGGAAATGTTCATGCCAAAATATACTTTCCAAAAATGACAGCAATTTTGTTTGTATTTTTCGACTAAATTTGGATAGTTAGTAATGAAATGTTGGGCATTGCTTACTCTAGAAGTTGTCAATTTATATTGGAGACCGACATATGCCTTGAAACGATAGATTTCACATTTTAATCACTTTTCAATTTATTAGAATTGGGGAAAAAATTCATCATTATTTGAAATCAAGGTAATTGAATGTTGTAAATATATTTGTTACATTAATTGTAAATAACAATAGATGAATCCAGAACACAAAGCCAAGTGAATTCTTGAGTAATTGAATAAGCGATCCATTTTTTATTTTGATAAAAACACTTTGGATATAAACTCTTCAAAATTCCACCATTATTCAGTTTTGCATGTGATAGAGATCAATCCGATCAAAATGCAATGAGCGAAGAAAATTATGCAGAAAATTTTAGAATGATAGAAACTAAATATAGCGTATTACATAAATTAAACGTATATTACACATTTTGCAATTAGCTAGTAATTTACAATATATCACCTAGAAAAAGAAAAAAAGGTGCATGCATTCTACAAAATTACAGCAATGGTCAAGGCCCAAAGGACACACATGGTCACACAAACACACAATTACAAATTACATGTTAAATAATCGATATGAAAATATATTTAGAAATATAGACAAACTTGACACTTATTTTTGTACATTTCATGGGATTCGAAGTTATATACAAAGGCTATAGGTGCTCCTCTCGGCCAAGATATTCTCTTGTAATTATCTTTTAATATAGTCTAACTTCGTCTTGTTGGATCTGCCGCATTGGTTGGGGCAAGTCTTGTGATGAAATCTCATCATATACGTCTCGTTGTCCACTAGGTCGTGGAAAAAAGCGTACACCAATAGAGCTAATGTGACTGCTTCGTTCAACTTACTTAAAGTGTGGTTTATAGGGATCATTTGCGACGTTATAGACACGTAAAAATTGTAGGAGGCCACAAGCAACTGGACGATGCTTATAGCGCAAAAGGAAATACGAGCAATTCTATGGGGCTCCCTGTGATCCTTGAAATAAGATTCTGCTACATGACTAAACACATTTAAAAGTGAAATAATAAAAGTAATAATAGCCCCAGCTACGATAAAAATTTGTTTGTTGGCATAAATATTATAGGTTGTAACAACCGTATTGAAGATAGCTAGTACGCTAAGGATACAATATTTTTTGTATAAAAATACTAGATGGACTAAGTTATTGATCTCGGGAGCAGGAGCAGGAGGATGGGTGGGAGAGGGAGCTGGAGCAGGAATGGGACCGGGGGCTGGTAAGCCATGACAGACGGTAAAGTAAATAAGTTAGGTTTAATAAGACAGAAAGAGAGAGGGATACCCTTTAACTAACTAATTAGTGATTACAAAAGTCAGAGAGAATCCCTCTCTATATATACTGTTAAATTTAACTAACATGGAGAACACCTACCTATTAAAGAAGATTGGTAATTCGATACCATATAGTAAGGCTTTGTACATTTTGCCTACCATAAAAATTGAGTCTAAAAAATCATTAACAACACGTGCAACATGTGTGCAACATGCGTGCAACGCGCGTGCAACGTGCGTGCACTTGACTAGCCTATATAAAAAGAAGTGCACCTTTTTTGGAAATGTTCATGCCAAAATATACTTTCCAAAAATGACAGCAATTTTGTTTGTATTTTTCGACTAAATTTGGATAGTTAGTAATGAAATGCTGGGCATTGCTTACTCTAGAAGTTGTCAATTTATATTGGAGACCGACATATACCTTGAAACGATGGATTCACATTTTAATCACTTTTCAATTTATTAGAATTGGGGAAAAAAACTCATCATTATTTGAAATCAAGGTAATTGAATGTTGTAAATATATTTGTTACATTAATTGTAAATAACAATAGATGAATCCAGAACACAAAGCCAAGTGAATCGTTACTGAGTAATTGAATAACTGATCCATTTTTTTATTTTGATAAAAACACTATGGATATAAACTCTTCAAAATTCCACCATTATGCAGTTTTGCATGTGATAGAGATCAATCCGATCAAAATGCAATGAGCTAAGAAAATTATGCAGAAAATTCTAGAATGATAGAAACTAAATATAGCGTATTACATAAATTAAACGTCTATTACACATTTTGCAATTAGCTAGTAATTTACATATATAACCTAGAAAAAGAAAAAAAAGGTGCATGCATTCTACAAAATTGCAGCAATGGTCAAGGCCCAAAGGACACACATGGTCTACAAACACACAATTACAAATTACATGTTAAATAATCGATATGAAAATATATTTAGAAATATAGACAAACTTGACACTTATTTTTGTACATTTCATGGGATTCGAAGTTATATGAAAGGCTATAGGTGCTCCTCTCGGCCAAGATATTCTGTAATTATCTTTTTAATATAGTCTAACTTCGTCTTGTTGGATCTGTGCCGGTTTGGGCAAGTCTTGAGGATGAAATCTCATCATATGCGTCTCGTTGTCCACTAGGTCGTGGAAAAAGCGTACACCAATAGAGCTAATGTATTGCCGTTCAACTTACTTAAAGTGTGGTTTATAGGGATCATTTGCGGCGTTATAGACACGTAAAAATTGTAGGAGGCCACAAGCAAGCTGGGCGATGCTTATAAAAATGAAATCTGAGCAATTCTATGGGGCTCCAGTGATCCTTGAAATAAGATTACGCTACATGACTAAACACATTTAAAAGTGAAATAATAAAAGTAATAATAGCC